>JABFPN010001503.1:0-27500 GCA_022817305.1 Leptoteleia sp. ZL-2020 | reverse complement strand
ACAAACTTTATCCAGCTGATTTATACAAATCTCCTCATTATTTTAGGAAACACTTTTCATTATCGTTGCCTTTATTTTTATGACAGCAATAATAAAATAAGGAATGTATCCTTCGAACCGCAGCAAAGTATAGTAATAGTTACTACAATAACTTTTTTGCGCGTGTAATCATAATATTTGAATTCCCGTCTCAGACACACATACCTAACGCCGTATATAATCGCGCAGGCACACTCGTACGGTCAGATACTGCAAGCCATTTTCTTTTTCAGTGAACTTTAATCATTTTTTTTTCATATTATTTCCCGCTAATTATTAACGCTTAAGCATTAATCGAACAATCTTTTTCATTTACTATTTATCGCCCGATCACTTGAATATCAACTCTTTTTTTTTTTTCTTATCATTAACAATTTTTTATTTAATTTAATTACTCCGAAATTATCAGTCTGAAAATTTCAATCGCCATTCACCGCTGAATAAATCGTCGGCAAATAAATATCCCCGCGATAATTCCCACCGACTCTTTTTCAACAATTTTAATTAAACGATTAATAATCATTTAATTAAAAGCGCCCGGCGCGAATTGAATAACGTTCGAGACAATCGATACGTATTACGATCAAAGGCAATTAGTAATGCAACTGTTTCGATCGATTATAAACACTTCTTATGCGCGCAACCTAATCTGGGTCATTTGCCTCGCGCGCGCACGGGGCAACATTCATGAACGAGTTCTCCGATTTTATTTTACACGCGCCAGAATTTCGTACGACACTCCGAAATATGCAACGTCGCGATTGTCTCGTGGCACACGCGAAGACGAGAATGACCCAAAGCGGCGTTATCACAGTTATTATGCCTCGCGAATCTTATATCAATGCGCGCGTTTTAGCCTCGTGGCTTAAAAACTTTCTCTTGCCACTTTCTCCGTGCGCCGCCGGTAGACCCATACGTTTGGAGCACACACCAACCGTCGGGAGTTTCGTAATGGCCTCGCGTGAAAAATAGAGTTATTAATGAATCCCGTTCACCGACTTCGATGATCCAGAAATTGCGTCACTTTGTATTTTCGATCGACATGCGTGTGTACTTTGATCTTAGAATATTCTCTGCGTATTACGCAACGGCTTAATCCTTTTCAATTTTATTGGAAAAGCAAAATAAAAACCGATTTAACGAGGCCCTACGCATCAATATACGAATGGACAAAAGAGGTATGCCACTTATTAAGATTGACTGTTATGTTGCTGAGGATGGTGCCAAAGGATAGGCCAGGTTCTTATTCGACGGCAATGTATGGCCCATTTCCACTACTGATCATAATTTAAAACTGAAGAAAAACTTACGTTAGAATAAGCAGAACTTTAATTACATTTTCTAATTAATTCAAATTCATTCTTATCTGCTTTGAAAAAAAATAAATATCAAATCACTATATTTTATATCAATTCAAAGATATATTGGGTAAGTAATTGCTTTTGATACAAAAAATAGTAAAATTTAGAAATTATATACTAGCTTTTAGTTCCAAAATAATAAAAATTACTTTTAATCCCCTTAAAAATAAAATGTATTGGTAACCCTGCGAGCTACCAACATATTTCATTTTCACAGCGAGTAAAAATATCGTATTCAGCGAGAAAAAAAAGTGGTTTCAGGTTGGTAACTCTTCGCCTTTGGTTAAAGTTACCAACTTAAAACCACTTTTTTCCACGTGGAGTAATATACCATTATAATTATAATTTTTGCAATTTGTTAAAGTAAACTTAAATTTAAATTTAAATCATGAATTTAAGTATAAGAAAACGACGAATGAAAAATTATGACCGCGAACGGATAGCAATACACAGTGAGGAATGGCCAAAACTAATAATAAATTATGATATTTAAATTATCATAACAGCGATCACTTATCACTGACTTGCAGTATCAGATTCATCGTCAAAACATATCCAGCGTTAAATTATGCACCACAGTTCACCATAGATCATTTATGAATTCCAATTTTTAACTACTAAGTTACCATAAACAGTTAAGCTTTGCCCGCCAGTTACCGATCACCGATCGCATCTAAATTTTCTTGAGATTATTCACGCTTTATAGATTTCGGGCACGCTCCAGAAAGTTTAGAACATACTCGCGAAATTTAACAAAAAAAAAAAAATGAAAAATAAGAGATATCCAGTGTATTTTTAACTCATCATGCAAATTAACATAAAGCAATTACACTCCCACAACTACCCTCAATTCCACCGAAGCTACGAACCACGATATTTACCGCGAACCACCTCGAATCTTTTGGTTTAGGGATCTTACATAAATTTATCGAATGATTTCCATCTCATTAAGCGGAGCGCGGTTGGGACGAATGAAAAAGAAAAGAAAAGAAGAGCGCAAAGCGTGCATGGATCTGAAATGTTCCGCGCGCCGCAAGAGGGTACACGTCCGGTGCGTCCTTATTAGCCCCGAGACCGGCCTTATATAAATTCGTTCCTATTTTTTTTTTTAAAAGGCACTATCATTGGCCGGAGTTTATCGTCGAGGCGAAAAGTCCGTGAAACTGTTAGTGCGCTTTCTGCAAATAATCACGACTCGATTCTTTTATTGCGCCGAGGTATAAAGCGCGTTTATGCGCCCAGATATAATCCCATGATTAATACATAATAAGACGACTTTGAAGCTCGCATACTGTCACTTTTTCTTGTCCGTTTGAACGGGTCTTTGACGTCACCCGAAACCGAACCACGTCATTAAAGCAAGTCCTTCGGATTCTGTTACTCTTTTTTCCCCCTCCTTCCCCCGTTTCTTTATTTTTTTTCATCTAGAAAAAATATTGCACCACCCTACACCACCATTGCTTTCGAATTATGCAAAACCATTTAAAAAGGCATCAAAATTATGGATGATCGCGCGACAATTAATTCCGTATTTTGCGCGAGAGCAAGATTTGGTTGGCCACCGAAAAGTTGACGTCGTGATTAATAAGTTACCTGACATTTATCGCGGGGACAATTTTTACGGGTGACATTTTTTAAGATACTTTTTTCAGCGACTTTCTTTATAACACTTGTTCGCAAAATTTTTTACATTTTTATGACCGAATCTCAAACAAGAAGGCAAAACGGACTGAACAGTCTGGTCGACCAGCACGTGCAGAATAATTTTGTTAAATCGACAAAATGTTTCACAATTCAACTGCATTGTGTCATTTACTCAACGAAGGAATTTCGTCGAATCAACAAAATTGATTTATTTTCACATAATTTTTGTGCAACGACACCCTTTCACACTGCCATTAGACATCTGTGATGTTCAGTAGAGTAATTTAATATAAGAATCAAATAGCTGTCAGACGTCATCCAGATTTTAGCCAGATCAATCTCTATCATATAAGTCCGATGGCAGTTTGGATAGGGTGTTGAACTTCCACTTACAATACTCGCGTACGATTCTTAAATTGTGAATAAATTTGACTGATATGTCTATGATCTGTCCGGTTTTCCAGAAAAATTAATGACCAGTAAAATATCTGCATTAAGTGTGGGAAACGGACGTGACTCAGACTTTTTCCAGACTATCTACTCATCAGACTCTAGACTACTTTGCCAAATCGTTTCCGATTCGGTCCGAGTTTCAGACTTTATTCCGCACGGATTATTGTATATTACATATACACTACATTTTATACCATATTACATTACACGCAGAGAAAAATTGGAACAAAATTTACTATACCTTATAACAACATTAACGCAAAATCCATAAATCATTATTACTTGACAAGTATTAAAATATTGGTAAACGTTCTCCAATTACTTTACTATACTAGACACTAATAAATTGTATAAATCTCATATTCTTTCAACTGTCAACTTATTAAAAAAGGACACCACTATGTTTACGTCAACGTTGTTATATAGTATAGTAATTTTTGTTATAACTTTTTTCTACGTGTTATATTACAATTATACTATATTACCATACTAATATTAATAAGTTCAGAAGTAAATTCAAAATCGATTCATTTGCCAGCTCAAACGATTACTAGTTTTTTACGAATATAAATCTTTAGAGGTAAAGAACGGATTAAACTATTAAGTAGGTTATAGAATAGCAATAATTAAATCACGATAATAATAAAAATATTGAAAAAAAGGACGATGTACGGACAATGATTGCGTTAAACAAGTAGGATATAGAGATAAGTAAAGTATGTATTACTATTATCTATTGCTTATATGTTAATATTGAAGATAAATAATCAATTGCAATAATGAAGTGATAGGAAATTCTATTATACGTTGATATAGTATCATTAATTAATTAACTATCAATAATAAACACACTGGTATATGAAAGTGATAAGTATCTGAAATTTAAATCACAAGCAATTTCCTTGAATCCAATGATTTCGAACATTTAATCTCCTTTTCACTAACAGAATTAAACAAATATAAAACAGATTTTAGAATTGGTCCTTTCTCGAAGATCAATTTTAATTTTAAAGTCGAACCGAAAGAGTTTTAACTTTTATTTTGAAATTCAAGTAAATGCAACAATTTATTTCTCAAGAGCTTTTTTTAAACCGAATAATTCATGTATGTGTTGCATATTTCATCTTTATTTTTCCAGATCTGGTTCGAATACTCGCTGCTTTCAATGAATTGTTAAACTTGGACTTGTAGACAATAAGCCAAAGAATTCATTTGCACACTTTTTGTTTGTATCGTCTACATCTAAACAACTTTAAATGTTTTAATACATTAACACAAATGAACCTTCAATAATTTTGAATTTCCTTCAATGATTCTTTTCACTATTAAAGATATCATAAAAATTGTACGTAATTAACCTTCAAATCTTACGGTATATCATGGTTATCTTCGTTTGAACTGGCTTTGTCTATTATTAAAAAAAAAAGTTACAAATTAATCATGTAAATAAAGGCGCGGAATAATTGTTTTTACTGAATAATAATTTGAACAAATCCAATCGGTAAGATATTTTAAAGGTTGAAGCGATGCAAAATCCTCGAAACATTAATAAATATGTGCATACACCACACATAAATCTGATGCCGTAATAATTGTGCAAATACTACGACATTTTGTATGATTCGCGACACAGTGCTCGTTGAGTAATGGCAACTTTATTTCTGCCGTTATCGTTAATATAAGAATAAACCAACGTCATGGTCATTAATGGATGTGCATAACAAATGACTGCCAACAACTTTCGTCAATCATTCAAAGAGCATATCCGGAAACGAAATGTAAATGTAACGCGCTACGCGTTCGCGACTTCGCTTTGCATCTTACTTATTATGACACTCGCGTGCATATTATAGGTTTTATTACATACATTGCGCCGCGCTCACCGGCAGATGTACTGTTACGCATTTTACGTTTGTGATATGTGGGACGCATCATTCCAAACTACATGAAAGATGTATTACAGTAAGCACGTACTCGTGGTAATCGTTAGACGTTAAATTAGCGTTTCAGATTTTTCTTTCTTCTCTATTCTTTTTTTTTTTCTTTTTTTTTCGACGGAAATATTACGCTTATTTGATGCAAATTATAAACACCGTTTTATTGAATTTCAAATTAGCCGTATACGTTTAATTTAAAAATATAAGTAGAATTTCTGTACCCATATATTCCGCGTGTTCAAGACATTCAGAATATTTGGATTCTAAAATTTTACATTTTGTACTATTCTAAAAGAACAAGGATAAATAGAGTAAATAGGTATATATGTATATATTAAGTATATACTACTTATTGTATTTAAAAAATATATAGAAAAAAGATGTAACCAAGAAATAGAACTTGTTACCTCAAAGTCACCAGTCGCCCTCCCTTTACCTCCCCTCTATATCGTCGATTAGAAACATAAATCTTATGTTATGAATATCTGTACAGATTTAAGCCACGCCCCTTTTACAATGACACTAAACTTTGTATTTATATACTCCATCTGAGTATTGTAATTCTCCTTATACTGGATGGTATATCGCAAAATATTTTACCATATATTCATTCTCATGGTAATAGCTTACAACAATTATTGTTTTTTGTATGTAATTTAAATACTATTAAACACCATTAATATTTTCATTATACAGTGTATATAAAAGATATATATATAATATAAAAGAATTATAAAAGTGAACTGTCTAATGAAAAATGAGATATACAATTGTTATTCCAATTAAAGCAAAACTGGAAAATTCTTGTGATTTAATGGATTGATACTAATTTTTAACTAAAATAAATTGAATTGGCAATTAAACTATTATTCACACCCAAGTTAAAAATGCTAAGCTGTGATAATTATAACTGATGTGAAAATCTTGAGTTACATAAATTAACACCAAAAGTGACTTAAACCTTTAAATGAAGTGGAAATTTCAGAAAAGTATTATATTACTTGTATCTGTTTTACGTTATTACAATGAGATTTTATTATATACCATATATATATATATACCACCAGTACGTTTAATTATTTAAATTTATATTTTCTAAATTTAATCCTTTTTAAAATTACTTTACTTAGCCCCCCCCCCCCACCCTGTTTTCTTCTTTTCATTCCGTAGTTATTCATTACAGTATGGAGAAAAGATGACCGTATTCAATAAAAAAGTAGTCCTACATCCGCTGCCTTGATCTTTATACCATTTTCCCGAGTGCAGGAAAGCAATTTTCCCATTACATATTAAACTGATTATATTATGACTAAAAATGCGCGGTAAAACATTTTTCCTGCCAATCAAACTCTAGTTGCTCGAATAAAGAAGTAGTATTACTAAAAAAATATCCTTGTCTCGCAATTAATTTCCTACTTCCGAGAAACTACTTAACATACAAAACAGTTACAAATGTTTGTGCTCCCTACGACAACAAAAAAATTTACAATAAATTATTGTAAAACAAATCAGTGAAACAATTGTGAAATTCTTCCCGACAACACTAAACCAATGAGATGGACTATCAAAAACTTATCGACCAATCGCGAGTACCACATTGCCTAGGACAATTTATTAATAAAAAGAAAGAAAGGCAATAGCGTATCCTCGGTATTACAAAACAGACAGAGTTCCTCATGAGCCTCGGCCACGATTCGTTTATTTCTTTATGCTCGGGCTCACACGACGTAGAGTAACAAGAATATACCGTTAAAAAAGTTCATTGCACTTGTAAAACCCTCGCCCGTGAAGTCCCGAGATAGTCATTGAAAGTGAAACAAAATTAACTCCAATGATAATTACAGTTGCACGCTAATTGCCTTTAAAAACCATAGTGATTTTTTTGTCTTCGAATCCACTATACCGTAAAGGAAAATTTTAAGTATGTTGTGATGACTCAGATTTGGCCTCAAAATGGCACACTTCCTATATAATTTTACTTCGTATGAAAATTTATTGCATCTTTTTTTATTTAATATATTCCAAATTATTTATTGTATATTTTTGTATAATTAATAAACATTGTGCGCATCAATAAAATCATTCTCATCCATTTTACGAATTTTTATGAGACGAATAAATAATTTTTCCATACAGCGTAAACGAAAATCATACATCTTGTTAAATATCTTCCGGTCACTGCTTAACGAGTGTATATTCCCACATTTGAAAGGTAGAAAGGTTTAAAATTACATCGCAACGAGTCCGTAAAATCGACAATAGCGGTCAGAAGTTTTGTTCCCTCCTTTCATTTGTCAACACAGTGATATATGAATGAACCCGAAAAGTCTCCCGGTCGTGCAACAAGTTAATGGGAAATGTAGTAGATAAGAGAAAAAGGGAAAATGGACGAGTAAGTGACCACATCGAAATCAAGCAATTAAAACTGTATTGCGCGATTATGATGTAACGTACACGCCACACACTCATAAATCAAGACTAAACAACTATGACTTTACTCGCAACGTTGTAAATAAATTGTGATATTAACAATTTTCAAGAAATTAATTAATTTACATTTATTTAGTAAGTTGTATATAATTACTTTAAAATGGAATAATCAAAATTTATGTGCAATAAAAAAATGTTAAAATAATACTTTATTTTTGGTAGAATTATTCATCATATATGAATAATGTGATACTCTGTATCGTATGATATCATATATTTCATTAATAAAATATTTCTTGTGAACGTATCGCTCATGCATTACTTTGCTAGTATTATTTATTGTTAAATCAAACCAATTAATTCTATCCTTACATCACATTCTTTTATGTGATCGAAAACAAATTTTGAGCCCAACAATAATGTGTATTAGTTTCTCCTTGCATTTTATTTGTGTGTTTCTTTAAAATGTAAATATTTATCATTACCTCTTTCTCCTAAATTTTTCTCATATTTTTCTTCTTATCCTTTATATATCTCTTCAAAGTCTCTATTATTTTCTTAATTTGCGTATCCAAGTGTATCTTATAAACTGTATAAACTTTTCTTTAAACATCCAGTTTTCCATTTCTAATTTACCTGCAAAATATTAATATGTTTACTATTTATATAAGACAAATAATTGTTAAAACTTTCTGTTTCATTTAGAAAAATGCCAGCTCTTAAACTTTTTGGAAGAAAATGGCTGGCAGCAACAGATGACCTTGTATATCCCGGGTTATTTGAAATATTTATACGAATAGTATGGTAAGTTAGTTAACATTAATAAATAATGTTATATATAAATGAATATATATTAAAAATTACATACAAAAAGCTTTATAATCACATGAACGAAATTACCGTTTCAGTTTAATCATTTATAAGAAAAGATTTTTTTTTAAAGCTTGTTCACATATCAATATATTATTACAATACTAGAGTGAGGAGGTTAAGCTTTAAATAAAAAAATATAATCTTTCAATTTTAAACTTATTTAAAAAAAAAAAATAAAATTTTTGATATCTATATAAAGAATTTTGTTTCCAATAAATAAGTCTTTAAAATAGATTTAATAGCAACAAATTAAGAAATAAAAGATATATTGTTATATTACTTTATAAATGTACAGATCTAAAATAAGGAATAAATTTTCATTTACGTTCTGAATTATACATTATTAATAACATAATAAGCAGTTGAGTAATTATCAAAGTATTCGACAAGAAAATGACTATTGACCAAAAAGCAAAATAACTGATACATTTTTATTAATAAAATTATTAATAAAATTATTAATAAAATTATTAATATTTATATCAACTAAAATAATTAACACGTAATAAATAAAGTTTGATAATTTTAAATCTGTTCAATTATAAACTTGTACAATAGAAAAGAAACAATTTAACGAAAATTATGTTTGCACTCAAGAGTGGCTTTGTTTCAATTTTCTTTTATCCTTTAAGTGTTTTAATAATTTTTCAATTGTTATACAAACTGAATAAATACTTACTTCTCATTATTGTATTTCCTAATTACATAAAATGTATTACAAATTCATTTTTGCTCAACCGCACTATTAAATTGAGGTTAGGGAGAAAAACGTTAGATTTAAAAGTTGCACCCAAGTTCGACAAAATAACGGTTAAATATAAGAATGCCTTGTATATGCAACATTAACAAGAACTTTTAAACATATTGGTATAGTCATAACCTTATTTAAAAAAATTGTCTTGCCGCAATAGTAATTTTAAATGTACTACTTTTCACAGTTTAATCTCAAATTAAATTTATCAAATAGAATCGTTTGTCAATTACAAATATTATTTGCTTATTTTTCCCAATACTAACGAAATCATTTGAATTAGTTAAGTAATTAACAATCTCAACAAACGAAAATGTTATAGAACTAAAGAATGAAACGTTTTGCTTTTAATTCAGCAAAGAAAAACAGCGTTTGTACACTTTGGAAGGTCAAATACATGTAACGAAAATAATGATATTGTTTATTTACATCCGAAGGACATGAAAATGAGATAAGTACGTACAAAATGAAACCAGTTGTTTATATTTTGTATCTTAAAAACGTTTCATTTTTCAATCATGAAAGTTTTCCATAATTCAACAACGTTTTTCATATTTTTATAAATGAAAATGTGATCAAATACCTGTTTAATTGTTGCCGATTATTGGTCGCGAACAGGATATCTGATGATGCCAATCTTCAGGGTGTAATTGCAGATAACTGGTGTTAATAATGACTGTTCAACCGAAAAACGCGAATCTTTAATTTTACTTTTTCGATAGCGCAAACAAAAGAAACACTAATTTCACTTTTTCAACACTACGCGACACGCAAGGCAGCCATCTTGGTTAGAGCAAATGCCACCAAATTTTACACGCACGATATTATACGCGTTCAATTAAGACCTGTTCGAACATGTTTAGTTTCCGATTTTTACACGCACGATATTATACGCGTACAATTTAGACCCGTTCGAGCATGTTCAGTTGCCGAAATAACTTGCAACGACTATAACGCTGCTTGATTTCAGTTACCGAACATTTTCGAACGGACCTAAATTGTTAACGAATTAACAACGAATAATTATACCACCGTCAATCAAAGGCCAGAGACTTTATGAGATATGCGCAGAGAACCAGAAACCAACCGTATTCCAAAATTGAACCGCGTTGGCAGTATTGCGCATCTTCTTCCGTCTTACTAAAATTTTTGTTAGTTTCAATATGGCAGTACTAGCATTCAATTTTGGAACGTACCTTTGGCCTGTTTCATATTGAACAATGTTTTAAAATGGAAAAGCATGCAAAATAAAAAATGAATATAATTGTCTATCGTATTTTAATTTAAAAAAGTATTCATACCACTTATTACCCCCAAACGTACGTGTACGAATAAATATGACGCGGAACTAACACGAATCAGAACCGAAAAAACGACACGAATGAAACTGAAACAACATATATCGAATCGACGTTAATTATAATAAATTTTACATAAAACGAACACGAGTCTGAAGAATATCTAATGTTAGGTCCATCCCTAATTAATTACGACTCATTTTCATAATTTCCAATCGAAAAAAAAGATACGTTTACATAAGAGATTATAAACATGATTAATAAGCAACCGGCGCATTTTACCTAACAACTGCAACTTCACGTCGAACTTAATTTTTTAAGAATAAATAAAGCATTGAATGAAATATTTATTTTTCTATCATTTTTTTGTAAATTATAAATTTTAAAGTTAAAAATTAAATTTTGTTTTTATTATTTTTTTTTCGATGCTATAACAAGAGCGACCGCGGGGACACTAAAATAAAAAAATTTATCCCCATGGCGCCTGGTATATTTGTAAATGTTATTGTTTTTATAGTTAGTATTACTGCTATTATTGAGAGTTTATTATGTTTATGTTTACATTGTTGCCTCTGTTTGCATTAAAATTAATTATAAAATAAAATCGAATTTTAGTCAATGTTTTCTTTGGAATTCTTGGAAAAGATGTTACACTATATTATATAATTATATTTTATAAAAAGTCTATTATTTTGTTACAGGTATGTGTACAGAATTAAATACATATTATTGAATGAAAAAAAAATTATAATAATAACATGTATTCCATATTATAATTAAAGCGTGAAACAATTTTTTGCATTGATATTCAAAGACAATATTATAAATCAGTTTCCTCTTCAGTTTAGTAATCAAAATTGTCCTTATAATTTCAGGTTAGTTCTTATTGGTATTGCATGTCTTCGATACTACGATGAAACATGGAAATGTCAGGCTGGCGGCGATTTGGTTCGGACTTTTCTCATCGGCGAATTGGCCATACTCGGTGTCGTGACAATCCTAATATGCTTAATAGTTAATCAAAGTGCACAAGGCTCAATAACCGACACCTACGCTCGCCGTTATGTGCAGCCTCTTCTTACCGTTAAGTAAGCGTCTTCCTTGTTGCATAAAGTTTTATGAAAAATCACATTTCTTTGTTTCGTAATAGCTATTTTGCAATGGAAAAGTCATCCTCGAACTCTGTCACATTTTACAGTGAAATTTATTGATAGTTGCTACTATACTTTACAATAACTTTGGGATATGTACACATATAGTAGTTTTTCAAATAATGTAGTAGCATTAAAACATAAATTTCATACTTTCATTTATCATTTTTTGTGTCCTGCATATCATATGTAATTGTTAATGTTTACAAATGTTTTTAATCAACATGCCTTTAATTTGTAGCAAGAAATATTTTTTGACGCATATAACATCAAATTTTAATGCAAATATAAAGTAATAAGAATCTTCATTCATCTGTGTTGAAATTGGAATACTTGTTTTGTTTCACTTTCTTTATTTTTCGCATCGCTTGTCGAGTCAACATTTCCACACGGACGTCTAAACATTTAACAGATAAGTATTGCAGATATTGCAAGACAGGATATGCCGATGTCATTTTTGCACAGTGCGTGTAATTACAAACGCTTAAATAATCTCCTAAAAATTGTTGCTGTTAATTAAAGGCCATCATTCTATCAATTCAATCAATAATGTAGAATACTTATAGATAAAAGATAATAATAGAGAATTCACAACTTTGAGTATCCATGTCAATAAATATACAAAAAATGGTGCTTTCTCAAGTTGAATGCAAGATACATAATGAAAGAACAGTTTTATTCTCTTTTTTTCAATTGTTCTGAATAATTGTACACCATTCGATATATATTAAATATGAAAATGCAATGCTTATTGTGCAGTTTGTAAAAAATGATATTTGATTTTTATTCATAACACCAATTATACGCTGAAAGTGTTTACAAAGTTTAATAATACGCCGTATCAGTATTTAACAACTCTGCTGAAACTTCGATATTCATACATAACTTGCGAAAACTTTTAATTAGTAACCTTTAACAACCAGTTCCACTGTATAATAAAATTTAGTCAAGTTTTAGAACCTTCGATAGACATCCGTTGTAACCTTCGGAATCATTGAGCAACTTCTCAATTTTACCATGTTTGATGAACTTTCATAAAGACATTGTTTAACAAGAGCTCACTTTCATTGTATCAGCATCTTTGGTAAACCTTGAAAAACATGAGAGCATCTTTTTCCACGAAATGAAATTTTGTCTGCAAAAAGCAAAATAACATTTTTGCGGTATACATTTTTTGAAATCATTGTCTGGATAAATTCTTTACGAGTTCTTTATTTGAACGAATTCAATATTCTGCTGAAATAGTAAATTACGCAACAAGTGGCATAAACTGGATATAAAATTCTTTCCTTTGTACCGTTTTGTATAATATTTTGAAGTGCCAGGAAAGTAATACTTTTCAAAACTCAATGTTCATGGAAATAAATGTACATGTGTTATAGTTTTAATTCACATGATTAAACTAATTGAAATTTAATAACAAATTTACAGTAAAATTAATTTACTCTCACTGTTTTTAATACAAGCTTAAAATATATTTAACTTTTAAATTTCACATTAAAACACTTGTTTAATGTAAGCTATCAAATTAAAATGTAATACACATGTTTGAGGAATGTTTTAAAACAGTAATATCTTAAAATTTGTTATATAATTAAATTTCAAATAGAAAACTATCTTTTGCTAATAAGGTGAGATGAGGTCAAACTGATAAAAATAAATGAAGGATACAAATAATAAATGCATGAAAGACAATGACCAATTAGAAATAATATGTAAAAGAAACATTGCGCGTATTTCTTCCGTCATTCCATAATTTACTAACAGTTTTAATACTTTCATTTCTTGTACTTCTTGTTTTTGTATCTTTGTACAAGAATGCAAATCTTGACTGTTTTGAATTATGTGCCATCTTCAAAACTTTTCCAAGGAAAAATATGTTCATGTATTATCTTATTCTTAATGTTTTATTCTCATTTAAATATTTCACTATTTAATATAACATGCACTGGTCCATGTCACTGATAAAAAAGAGTAATAATATGGTTTTTTGTTTTGTTTGGCTCTGTAGTGGAAAAATGGATTAATAAAATATGTTTAGACTTTAATGTTTTTATTAAATAGCGCGAGTTGTTTGCAGGAAAAGACTACTTCACTTGTTTAAACAATTTACCAATTATGAAAAATACAATGATGAGCATAATACCGAGAAGAAGCGCGTTACACCCGCTTATATTGGTGCTTAACTCACGAGCATTTACGACTCGTAAGTTACAAGTGAATCAAAGAAGCGTTGAACAAATAATGTGTGGTTCACAATCATGCGCACTCAGAAGCAGCGAATATAGAGGCGCTGACAACAAAGCAAGAAATTACAAAACAAAATAATTGTACTGATTCATAATAACATACATTTTTTTAATTAATGTAATTCTATGAAAAGAATATAATGATTTATTTGTTTTTTAATCATTCAGATTATAGACCTCAACAAGAATTACACTTAAAAGAACACTTTGGCATGAAAAAACGAGATTTCCTTCACCATGTTTCACTTCTTGTTATTCCCCTGATGACTGATTTACCATTTTTTACTAAAGTATGGAAATAAGTTTGCATCGCAGTTAGTAAGTGGGGGGCGCAATGCTCATTCCATCCAAGTAATTCGTTACAAACGACCAAAGTTCAAATCGAGGTCCGAGTGCAAATACCATTGTGGACTGTGAATTATTTGGCCCCGGTTTTGATTATCCTCTAGTATTACTCGAAATATTGTATACAACTTTACGCAGTATATGAATTCACAAAAATTAAAATTTTTATTTACCAAATGACTTTGAAGCTTTTTTAGTCTTTTGTTCCTGTTTTTACCAAATAGCTCAGAGTCTGCTGCTTGTCAAAATTTTATACCTGCAAAATAAAAAAGAAGACGTTATCTTTATATTTGACTGACTTTGTCGCCCTTTTTTCGATCTTAATGTACTTGGATTTTTCTACTTTACTTTCGTCCTTTCATATTATCGACGTTCTTACGAAAAAGCAGACAGTCGAAATTTATTAACAAAAACCAGATAATTAAAAATAACTTTATACGCACAGTTTTTAATTGTCCGCTTTTTTACTAATAATTCATATTGTCAGTTGTTCATAAGAAACATCAATATGTCCATTTTTAGTACTTAATGTATCTGCATAATGGATTATACAAATGTACTTATTGTAAATGAAATGCTAATGTCCACATTCACATAATAACAACAGGACTTTCGCTCCCCTCAGTTGTAACAATTATATATGCTCCCTTAATTACTTAAATCAATGAAAAAGAAAGTATAATACGAGTAAGGGAATAAATAAGTAAAGTTAAAATAATTGTAATGAAAATGTAAAAAATAAAAAATATTGTTGATTTAAATACTTAATGCTTTGATATTTTTAAAATGTATTATCTGATAATTAACCACACCTTTATTTTACAGAGTACTTTTAATATTACCCGAAATAGTATGGAACGTTTTGGGTACACTTTGGATCCTCAGCGAGAGCGTGCAATGCAGCGAAGAACATTATACGATCGCAGTGGTGGAGGCGTTAGTTTTCTTCGACTGGGTGCTTATTGGACTCACTATTCTTGGTCTAGCTCTAGTTTTCGACCCACTCGGCTCCCTAGGTTTAGAAGATGACCTCGAGGACTCGGTGGAACATCGAAAGGTGTCTCGCATCTGGCTTCGCCGGTTTAAATTCTTCTGGTGGATGCGTCGCGATGAGAGCGCTAGCGAAACCTTCCAACATGTTGCTGGTGAGACATAGGTACATGCGGGTGAGGCCACTGCAATAAAGATTCACAAACGCGCCGTTTCTGCTTTCATGTGCACCGTTTAATTACGCTTCCTTGATGTTGGCATAAATTGTCGCGTGTTTGACCTTCGTTGTTTTTGTGTATGATTCGCATTTTTATTTTATTAGCATGTTTCGCATACGCTGTCTTTAATATACTGTAGATTTATACAATGAATTAATAGTGATTAAAAAAAGAACTAATTTTAAATTTGCTTAACCAAATGTTCTGTAATAGGAGTAAATTTCTATAATAACTGTTTTAATAAGTGAAAAGTTAAGTTATATTCACAAAAAATTAATGACCAGTATAAAGGATAATGGCTAGCAAATTTATATATTATTTTATAATAAATAACATGCCTAAAATTGTGACCTTTCACTATTAATGAATGCCATAAATTTATCTCTGTAAAGAAGTGAATGTGGTTCAATAATTCATACAAGTTTCACACAAACATCATGCGTACTTTGTTAAAACATTTGGAAACTGGGTGATTCGTCTTAAACTTCAATTAACATGACTTCAATGAGCATACCCGACAGCCTGATTTAAAGCTATTTGCCTTAAGGTCTGCCACTGACCATGACCCAACTTTGATGTAATTCACTTTTTCTTTATCTTGGACTCCAGGTCTGATGAGCGCACTTTTTCGTGGAACCGATCTGGTGCCTTCGGATGTGATGGCAGGGTGCGTTTTATTGCGAGTTCGGCAAAAACGAGAAACTCTTGAATTCAGGAGGCTCAATATCCCTGAACGGCCAGAATATAGCATTGGTAAGTGCGATACGCAAAAACTTGTACTGCCTCATAATAGTCGGAAAACTTTGAATGTCGGTGTGTTCGGGCGCGATAATAAAGTGAATTCTTTGTTGGCAGATGCTGGAGAAATATTTGCCGGTTCTCCATCGTGGATGTCTCTGGAATGGGCACACCATTACATCCAACTATCGATAGCCTCCTATGGGTGGTTGTTCGTAATTTACCAATATGCATGCACCGGTTGCTTTCGCCTCCTGCATGGCATGACTTGTTGCTCGTGTTTTAGGTGATTTTGCCTTTTACGTTACACTCAGCTAATCAGTTACGATTAAATACGATAACGACCATTGAACCACTCTTGCACGATATTACCATTTTGTTAATTTTACTGAAATTATTGCAAATGTTTGAAGAAACTAGTGCCTCGATTAATGCACTTTATTTTCAAGTTAAATAAATTTAAATTTAATTACATGAGATGCCAAGGTATTAATAAAGCCGGCCGTTTACATCCTTTGCGTTGAAATAGTTTACTGACAAGATATTTGCTGCGATACCGTTTAATGAATTGTATCAAATTTTAATCAAGGCACAAGAAATTTTTGCCATATTTTACATACAATATGTTCTAAACAAAAAAAAAGATTAATTAACATTTAATAATAGATCGTCACACCCAGATTAAATCACCGATGAATGTCGATTGTTATAAGAAAATGATGAAGAAATCAATATGTAACATCTTTATTATATATGTAAATTACACAGTGTTCTTTTTGTAACTTCATCGAATTGATATTTGCATAGTTTTTTTTATTACATTACTGGACAATTTTGACAATTTTTTTGTGTATTCCAGACGAAAACAAAACATTGTGATCGATGATAATTGCTGCTTATGCAATTTGTCCGGCGTCAAGTATTTGTCGCAATTATCAGAAGAAGATATTCTTTTTGCGTCTTTCAGAAATCATTTATGCGAGGTGAGAATCCTTTAATGATGTTGTAATTATACGTTAGTCTACATGATATATGCAGAAAATAATTATTACGTTATTTTAGATTCCGTTTTGCGTGATAGCGGATCACAAAACAGCGAGCATTGTGATCGTAATTCGCGGTTCTTTGTCGTTGAGGGATTTAATCACAGACATCGCTGCAGCTTCAGATTCGTTTGAACCAAAAGGATTGCCTGCAGGAAGCACGGTAAAATTAAATTCTTATTACAATAAAATAGTTACACTCAGAAAAGTAAGTTGTTAAATTAACCTTCTCATATTGTAATTTCAAGGCAATTAGTTTGTATTAACTGAGAAAACGCAATTAGGATGTGGTGAATATGTAGCAATTAGAGCTTCATGTAGTCATTTGAAAAAAGTTTAAACCATGAAAAATTATATTTTCAATAATTAGTTATCATCAGATACCAATGTAATTATATTTCCACCCCTTTTAATCCATATTCATTGAGATTTAATTTTTCAGGCACATCGCGGAATGATAATTGGAGCAAAGGTACTTTTGAAACAATTGAATCAATATAAGGTATTGGAAAATGCTTTCAAAATGTATCCGCACTACAGTCTAACACTAACAGGTAAGCAAAATAATCTCTTATAGAATTTAATATATTATACCCCAATATTCTTGAATGTTTGTTTATTTTAGGTCACAGTTTGGGGGCCGGTCTATCAGTGTTGTTAGGTTTACTTATTCGTCCGCGTTATCCCAATTTACGAGTTTATGCTTTTGCAACACCAGGTGATAAATTATTTCTTAATATTGACAGTTATTCCCCTTTGTTTTCAATTATCCTTTGTCAAAAATACTGTTTAACTGAATGTTATCTTGTACTGTCAACTATTTTTAAAGACTTTTCTATGTAAAAATTAAAAATGTATATATGTAGAATAACATGATCTCTAATGCTTTTCTCATGAGGAATATAAACTGATAAATTTTAACATGATTCCTATGGTTTTAGCTGGCTTACTTAGTCGTGAAGCCGCGAAAGTAACGGAAGAATTCGTAGTAACGATAGGTCTCGGTGATGACCTTGTAATGAGACTGAGCGTAGATAGCATAGAAAACTTCAGAACTTCTTTACTCATTACATTGCAAGCTTGTAGATTACCAAAGGTATGAATGGATACTTCGTTTTTTCTCGAAAGGATATGATAAATATTAAAAACATTTATTTAAAAACATATTTAAATTATTTTTATAGTACCGTGTTATTTGGAATGGATTTGGATACGCATTATTTGGAGTTCCAGACAGGCACTTAAATAAGACGTGGAAAAATGGAAATACCATTAATTCTATTCCAGGACATTTGCCTCTACTTTCAGAATCAACATCGAAAAGACAAACAGTGGGTATCATTTGGTTTATAAATATTTATTTCATATCAGTATAACAATATTCAAAGTATTTTATACAAAACGAAATAATTGTTAAATTATCGATACAATAAATGTATGAAATTAATCTACAGAAACAAAACAAATTTACGAATTTTACATGTTTTTCCAGGAACAAATGGTTTTGGAAAGAGACGTAACACAACGAAGATATTCGCAAGTTCGACTTTATACAGCTGGAAGAATATTGCACGTAGTGAAATGCAAAACTCCTAATGCTGACAAAAAATCGTAAGTGTCTTCGACAAGCAAAAAATCAAAGCATTTGAATATAGTAATATCATCAGTATTAAAAAATGCTTTTATTTCGTTTCTCATAATACGAAGTTTGATATATAAAAGTATGAATTTTAAATGCATACAAATATTTAAAGTTAAAAACATCTTATTTTATTGTAAATTATTTATTTTTTATAAATGTTAATATAAATCCTCCATTCATATGAAAATTATTTTATTCGTTAATTATCTGATGACTTTTATATTCCTTCGTAATATCATGTAGACAGTAATATAAAGTGTTTATATAAGATGATTTGTTATATAGCCATACTTGATTAATAACCTAATGTATAATACATTATAACAGTCACAATTATTTTTCATTATATTAATCAATTTATATACTCTTAAAATTCACTCAACACACAAGTGAATACACTGAATGAAAGTTATTAATAAAAAGGTAATATTTCATTGTACAAGTATTGCGAGAAACTATCTAGCATAATTTAAATAAATTGTGCTATTTTTTAAAATGAAAATATTAGCAAAATCATTACATTTTTACGACAATTTATTACAAATCATTCCACAATATTTACAAATATTGTTAAATGAAAATAATGTTCAAAAATTCGTAATAAATATCAATTGATTTTTGTTTGTGTATTTTAGAAAACCGAGTAGTAAGGATGCTAAGTTTGAGATGCGATGGGCACAACCCGAAGAATTTATGGAGCTATCAGTGATGCCACGCATGCTCCTCGATCACTTGCCAGAGAACTTGGAGCGTGCTCTTGGCGCATTAATTCGCCAACAAAAAGATTTGCCTGTCTACTTAGACGATTAATAAACATGACAAAACGAAAACTAAGAATCTACAATGTACAATATTCGTTGTAAGCAGTATTTCATTCTACCAATAAGCAACGCAAGCCCAGCATCCGTTTCACATTTTGTACACTTTATTTATATACATACAAATGTAAAATGTGTTTTCTTATGTAAGAAAATTCAGTTCTTTTGTCGTCTTTGCGCTGCGTTTTTGAAATGTACTTACGGCATATGAATCGAATAAATTGCTATTACTGTAATAAATGTTACGCATATTTTATTCACACTATGTACAAAACGGGAATAATAAATAATTTTGTCTTTATAAAAAGATTGAAATTATTTTTTTACGTTTAATTTTGACAGTACCATTGGCTTTTCAGAATTTCCACAAAGATTCAGTTATACTCAGATATATTATAATCCGGTACGAAAACTTTTCTGAGTGGTTTTTACACCCTCATAAAATATAGCTTGAACTATATGATTGCAAAATGGTAAAGGAACATTATTGGTATGTAAGATTCAGTCACTGTTTAAAAACTTACATTATCCAATTCAATACATAGATCGGAACTATAACACGTAGAAAACCGTTAGAACAAAAATTACTATATTTTATATCAACAATATCATAAAGTAATCCTACACTTAAGTATGTTTTATATCAGCGTTGTTGTACAGTATAATAATTTTTGTTGCAAATTTTTTGTACGTGCATAGGAAAAATTCGTGTAAGATTTTTTGCAAAAAAGCAAAAACAAAAAAAATAGTAACTATAACTTAAAATATATTTTTATTGTTATAATAATAAATACATTTGATTATTACATTAACAATAACTTTATGTACATAATATCAAACGTACAAATATAAAATTTAAAACAATACATAATTTCGGGAAAAAAAGAAAAAGCCTTATATTTAATTTTCACTTTCAATAAAGAAACAGTTTTGTTTAATTTGAGAATTTATAATTAAATTATTGAGAAATAAATTTAATTATTCTAGATGGAAATTATAAATATGATAATATCAAATATAACAATTATCAAAAGTATGAAACATCACATCTTAATACAAATTTTGACTGACAATTTCCCTCAATTGATTCTGTTAAGTGGAAATCCTGAGTTTAATTTAGGTACTAGCAGTACTCCCTTGCATAAAAAAACTTCACGTTGAAAAATTAACAACTAGTACATTAATTTGTAAATGTACTCTCTGTTTTGATTACTTAAATGTGTTTTTACAAAAGCCAGGTGATGAGCCATAGGAGAATTTATCAAACGAGTCACTGACTTCATATTCTTGAGAGAAAGATTCTTCCATAAAGTCATCTTCTTCGCCATCATTTGTATTATTGGATAAATTAATTTTAATCGGCTCACTGATTGCTGCTGTGGTTTTTTGGCAAACGTAATAAGTATTAATAATTCGGTGTGCACTAATTTTCAATAAGTAGGGATCAAAGGGGAAAAATGACTTTAAAGTATCCATATTGCAATTTAGAACTGGTAAGACTGTCCTCGAGTTGCGTTCAATAATGGTGTAACAATAGGCCAATTGATAGTTTCGTGTCACAGCAGCAAAATTTTGCAAAACAGCAGTTTGACAAACTTTTAGAGGGTTCAATTTGCAGGACACAATTTTTGTTAATTGAAGACTTTGAAGAAATAATAGATCTATTAAAAACAAGAATAAAATTAATATTCATTATTCAATTCAAATTTAAATTAATATTTGAATTTAGTATTTTTGAAATATTTTATGTAAAAAAATCATTAAATACTATAATGAATAGTATTTTCTACTGTAAGTAATATATAAATATCATACTTACTTTTCTTTCCATCAGTAAGTTCCTTATGCCTAAAAGCAATCAAATAAAACAAAGCCTGGCAAATAGAATAGAAAACAAGATGTACATCGGTATTAACATTTTGTGAACTATCCTGTTGAATATAACCATGAATCCAATTGGACATTTCACTAATCATATTCTGTAGAAAACTGAAAATTTAAAGAATAAGTATTATTAATCGACTAAAAAATTGTTTATAATGTATGAAAAAACATTTTATTATTATTGGATGAAGTTTTGAAACTCGACAGTGATGAAAATTACTATTTATATGTGTTTTAAAAAATGCTAAATGCACTGAAGCTTAATTAGTAAAGTTTAAATTAAAATAACTAATTACCTCAATGGCGTTGTCTTTGATCTGGCCAATAAACTTGAAATATATGAAACAGCGTACTGTCGTATAACAGGTGGGGCATTTGGGTCTGAAACCTTCAACCACAAAAAACGAACAAAAGCATCCATAACGCTAGTTTTGAAACTACATATGTAAAACATGATAAACTGTATATGGTAACTTGCATGTGTAGGTAAAATGATTTTGTCAAAACAGTAAATTAAATCATGAAAAAGACTCTTCAAATTATCCATATTTAATTTACCATCTTCGTAACATATTCTCTCAATAAAAACAAACATCTCTTCCATGCACGTATCTAACGTACGAATTAAATTTTTCATCATCTCAATTTCATTTTTATTCTCTTCTGTCATTCCTGATTCTTCAGAATCTATTGCATCATATGGACTTATATCTTCGTCCATTTGTTCCACATCCTCACAATATTGTATTTTTGAGAGTGACACATTAACATCTAATGTTGTTAATCTTTGAATTACTAAGCATAAAATATCTCTTCGAAGTAATGGCGCGTATTCAACAATTTGCAAAAGTACCAATACATAACATTTCATTACATGTGATCTTACAGACCAATGAGGAAATGCTGATACTAAAGATGATACTATAATTTCCGTTGACCTAAAATAAGAATGTAGTTAAATTATTTGTATTATGTATATGAAATGTATATGAAAAATGAATTATTATGATCATGTTAATAGACTTCCTTATAAATTGATATAAAAAAGTAAGAAGGAAATAACACAAATTTTTTTCTCAAATGTATAATATTATCTTACAATTTAACTTAAACTAAAAAAAGAATTATTCACCACGTAATTAGAAAGAAATCTTAATTGAAATATCAATGTTTATTGTCAATAATGATATATTGGTGAAAACTTGGGAAGACATGTGTATAGTCAATATTATTTTTGCAGTATGTGCACATAAAGTACTATTTTTCATCCTTGTTAAACAGGAAAAGTATAGCCAAATTCAAACTAAAGAAAAAAAAATTGTGTATAACAAGATAGGAAAGCTTTAGCTCAGATCTTAATCACAGTAAATAACAATTTTTAACTTTCCTGCCTATTTATATAACATGCTATTAATAAATAATGCCATATGTCAGTCTTGTTGATACTAACTTAAATACTTGTATGTATAATCAAAAATTATTCTCATAAACAGAGTTTGTCAATTTTTAAACAGTTTAGTTTTTACTCACATTGGTCTAATTTTCAAAAACGTTTTGAAAATATCATGAATGTGATTTATTTTCTCTTGTTCCTCTTTTGGACATTGTGGGCCATCCCATTCCTTTTCATTTTCACCAGGTTTTAATTTTGCAATAAGCTTGTCCACGACTAATTTATAATATTGAGGATGCATATCTATTAAATCATCTACAAATTTTTTGTACAAAGATATAACTTCTGCTGATCTAGTTCGCCATTCAATATTAAACAATATTTCAATAAATGATCTATGTACAGGTTTTAAAACTGGTAAACATTCTCTAATATCTCTCAAAAGTATTAGAAAATCCTCATCCTAAAATAATCATAAACAAATGAAATATTAGTGTTATAAATAAAAATAAAGCCAAACAATTTAAATGATTTTCTTTATAAATATTTATGAAATGTTATGTATTATTGAATATTTAATTATTATTAACCTTTATTTGTGAATGTTGTATAAGATTTTTTAGATCTTCAAATTTAGACCTATTTTTGTTGTTTCCTTCTTCAATTAAAATATCCTTTAAGTTTGTTGGTAACTTAAAAGTAATCTTTTTTTGCAATCCAACAATCGTAGCTCGAGATCCAGGGGCTTTCAAAATTGAAGAAATGCTGCTCACTCTTGAGGATATTATAGACATCTATAATAATATTAACAAATATTATGTAATTTCATAATTAAGTAATTGTATTCATTTTGATTATTTTAAAATTAACTAATAATAGCAATGAAAGTGTCCCATTAAACTGTAAAAACTATAATAAAATATGTTATTGTTACCAAATATTTTTTTTGGTTTTAAATTGTTTTCATGTACACGCATTCCATTCTCCACGTATACATTACTTCCCCCTGCTTTTAATAATTAAAAAGAAACAGTTAATTCTTTATTCAGGCGAAAATATAACAAAAAAATATTGGTGTAAATAAGTAAATATTTAAGGAAATCCTCTCCTGCATAAAAAAGATTTTCTCCTCCCTCCCCCAAGAATGATAGTTCTGTTTACAATTTTAAATAATTGAATGATTATATATTTTGTACAGATTTATATAAAATATGAACCTACTTCCTGTGTTCTTTGATTTCTGTTTCTATATTGGAATTGAACTTATTTTAAGAAACCTGTAATGTCAGCAAAAGTCGTGTTACACCCTCTTAATATGCGCATTAAAAAAAAAGGAAAAGAGAGTATAAGGAAAAAAATTAAAGAAAGGATAGAGTGAAAAGGTTCGTGATTCTCAAGATGGAGTAAATTTGAACAATTTCACAACTTTCACTTATGTAGTTTGACCAAGAAACAATATTGAACTTTAGCTTTTTTATCTTTTCTTATATTATCTTAATATAATTATTAAAATTTATATTTTACGACACGTACATCTGGTTCGGAAATAATAAAAGTTAGGTTATTTAAAATGTGTTACAGCCGCAAGAACTTACCCTGGATGAATTGCAAACACAGATAATTATATTATAATCAAAAATGTCCGTAAGTTTTCCTTCACTAAATTTCGACGAGAACGCACCGCAACAATAACACGTTTAGACGAAGAACCAATTTTATACTGCATAATCCTGAGCGGCTCACCGCGTGGCTTGGTAGCAATTCGATCTTCATCACAGATAGCCGCAGGCATTTAAAGAGAGGTTGTTTTCCGATGTTATATTCAATCTAAAGCCAGCATTGATATGTGATTGGTGGAACGAAATCTAGCAGCAAGTTGTCAAATCTTTAAATTTTAATGGCATTTTCAAGCTCAAACAATTCACTTAGTTAAAAAAGAATGCACTTCTATGAATTGTTTAATTGGGAATACATTATAAAAATAGTAAAAGCTCTAATATTAAAACTAATATCAAAGAGAAGAGGGAGACCTATTCCTGACATATAGGGTAAAGTTGAACGTAATCAAGAATACAAGTTTTAAATGAACACGTTCAACTTCAGACTGCTTTTTATTTATTATCGTACTCTCTTTATTCTTAAATGTGGGAATGATAAATAACTTTATAAATAAATAATATTCTTCAAATATCATAAAATTGACGCATGTTGGCCGAATTTTAATTTTTATTGTTTAAAAAATTCTAAATCAAAAGACTCTAACTCCTGAACGTAGGGTGCTTACGGCGTGTCCTTTTACATGCAGATTCTGTATGCAGAATGCATTATTAAACACACAATTGATGCATCAGATAACTAAATTAAATAAGTTACTTATTTTAAATTAATCGAATTAACGCGATGCCGTAAGCGTTAATTACTAGATTAGGGCGTTCTTTGTTTTTATTAAAATATATAAGAATTAATTAATATACTTAGTTTTAGCACATTTTCTCAATTTGGGAGATTATTTAATGTTGAAGTAACTGAAAGTTTGTCATCAATTTTAAGCGAATTTCTTGAACGCGTTTTCGAGATGATAAAAAAACGCGTTCAAGAAATTTGCTTAAAACTGAGTTAAAAATTCTGGTTTTGTAATTGAATTAAATTTTCCCATGCCTAAAGAATGTGCTAAAACTTTTGTTAAGCATTAAATCAAAATTTTTAAAATAATATTTACAAAAACACTAACTCCGTTGCAGCAGGCTTACAGCATCACCTTAAGGTAAAGTATCAAGTCTGCTGTCACGGAGTTAGTGTCTTTTGTATTCAAAATTTAAATAATTTATATTTTGTGATCTACGAACCAGAGCGCTATTCTATGGACACGGGCGTATAATTTGATTCACAAAAATATATGTACTGATGAATATTCTCAACGTATTTTGGAAAGTGCGATTTTTTTGTCGTCTGCTCGAAAGGAAGCAGCACATTCCAAAATACGTTGAGAATATTCATCAGTACATATATGTTTCCGAATTAAATTATATTCCCGTGTCCATAGAATAGCGCTCTGGTCCGTAGATTATAAAATATAAATTAAGATGATGCCGTAAGCGTTAATTACTAGATTAGGGTGTTATTCGTTTTTATTAAAATGAATGATAATTAATTGATGTTGTTGATTCAGCACATTTTCTCAATCTGGGAGATTATTTAACAATGATGTAACTGAATTTTTATCATTAGTTTCAAGCAAATTTAGGGACCGCGTTTTTTAGGTGTTAAAAAAACGCGGTCCCTAAATTTGCTTAAAATTGATTTAAAAATTCAGACTTTTTAATTGAATACAATTTTCCCATGTCTAAAAAATATGCTGAATCAATTGCAAGCATCAAATCAGCATTCACAGAATAATAATTACAAAAACACTAACTCCGTGGCAGCAGACTTACTGCATCACCTTAATTAAATTTTGATTACAAAAGACACTAAATCCGTGACAGCAGACTTGATACATGACTTTAAATTAATTAATATAAAAATTATGCGTTTAAGAAAGCATTCTGCATGCAGAATCTGCGTGCAAGAGTGATATGCCGTCAGCACCTCTTGTATCGATATTTCTGTTTGAAATGAAATCTAAATATTTACAGTATTTAGAAATTATAAATGACTTTACTGCATGCTTTAATAATCTGTGAGTGATTCGACATTGATTTCAAATTGAATTATATCATTATAAAAGTTATAAATATAAAGTTACTAATAGCCTAGCAGCAAACTTCAGACGTTATCTTTAGTTTATTTCGCGCGAAACCGATTCAGTGCGATTTCACGCGGCACAAGGTTGAATTCGTTCGATGCTTATTAAATGCAAAGGATGCTTACGGGAGCGCCTGATTCCGCGATTGATTCCGGAATCATGTGTTCTAAAACTCATGTAGTTTCATATTAATGAAGACGGATTTTTTTTATTCAACGATTTATCTGCTTTCAAACAATATTGTTGACCAAGTGGTGCGTTCTCCTGTCTTAAAATAATAGATAAGTTGGTTTAAGTTACTAAACGTGAAATATTGGAAACATCAACTTATGTTTTAGAACACAAGATTCCGGAATCAATCGCGGAATCAGCACTGAAATATAGTAATACTGGAACGTGCACTGCCATGCTCTCTGCATATTGAAAAGCGAGCCGAGAGAGAAACGTTGTCGCGGGATAGTGTATCTCGTTTTAACTGTATAGCGCATGCGCATTAGT
>JABFPN010001502.1:0-28623 GCA_022817305.1 Leptoteleia sp. ZL-2020 | reverse complement strand
TCAGTTATTAATGGTTACACAGCGAACCGGATATAGGAACATTTCCGCTGAAAACGGGGAAGAAATTTCGCTGAAAATGGGAGCACGTTGAAAATGGGAAGGCTGAAACTGGGAGCGTCGAGTGTATTGTTGATATTTATTTAAATTTTATATTATCTACATAGCACAAATTGTTTTCAAATGTTATCTAAGTAAGCACAACGAAAAAAATTAAAAGTAAGCAATTAATAAAATTAAAAATAAATGAAAGGGAATAATTAAGAAAAGGTTTAATATAATAAAATAGTAAATTTCTTGTTATTAATCTTTGATAAAAAAAACCTTTCCTAAAATGTCTTTATACTCCCTAGAGAATTAAACACCATGAGGTTTTGATCTTAAGATCTTGGAAACAGAAACTTGAGATGTTGTCTACTGAGCTACAAACCATGTCAAACATTTGTTTGACCTTACTCAATACTAGGGAGTACAGGTGTAGTAGATATTAATATTATATTTTATACATTACTGACATTTTTAAAAAATAAAGTTCGATAATTTTTTTAACAGTGTATTTATAATTGAAAAATATATATACTTAAATACCCTTCAATGCTGTTTAATTCATTTTTTTCCAGTTATAAAAACAAGTTTACATAGTAAACATTTTATATATTATTTATATTTATCATCGTATTTTAAATAGAATCGCATCAATTCATTTATTAATTTCAATAATTCATTTAACTTTGCATTAAAAATCAAGTGAATAAAATTAATTCATACGGCAGTGCGAAAAGTGGCTTAACTGACTGTACAACAAGGATAACCTCTCCGCACTTTTGATTTCTTTGTTTAACCGTTTTGTTGCGTGAACGTTCCATTATTAGTATATTTCAGAGTGTATAATAATTTGCAATATAATGACTAAGGAATCTATTCCTGAAATGTAGCCTGAAAAAGAAAAGTGATAGTGTCACAGAGTAAGTATCCTTCATATTAAAAATTAAATAATTTAATATAAATTTAATAAAAATATAATTATTTAACATAAAATATTCGTCATTTCATATATTTTTGTGCGATCAAATTATTTTCCCAAGTCCATAGAATATCGCTCTGGCCTTTGTTTCACAAAAAATTAAGTAATTAAAGTTTTATTACGAAGTTACACTAACTCCGTGATACTATAACTTTTACGTCCTCTTAAAAAGACACTAACTTCGTGAACGCAGAACATTATCACGGCCTCAAGAGCGTGCCAAAGTGCTATATCCACGGAATTAGTGCATTTTCGATTAATAACAATATTATAATATATTTTTAGATTTGATGGGGTGAGAACGATAAAAAATCAATGGGAGAATGTATACGTTTGCAAAAAGTGATTTGTAACGCAAGTTAACGCAGAAACGTGAAAACGAATGACACGTTTATCCGTCACGAGTCAGTCGTGTGCTGGAAACTCCGATGGAAAAAAGTAATAGTGAATGAATAGGTTGCTCAAGTTAGTTATTAGTTTATTGCGCAACAGTCAATCGTTTATATCACGCAATCGCGATATATCAATCAGCGTTTCGGTTAAACGAATCAGTCACCTCGCCAATATTACTGATTCGTTTCATAGCTTACGACTCAATTGTTTTGTATATAGGATTGCATTTGTCATTGAAGCTGTCATACCAGAGGAAGTCCGCGTCAGCTGACATTTTGACCATGAAAAAATCATGTAGTGAAACGAATATTATTAATAGTAAGTAAATAAATTTTTGTAAATTATTGTTAATTTGACAAAGTTGATGTTTTTTGTAAATTATTTTTAATTTGACAAAATGGACAAACATTTTGTTTACATTAATTAACAATTTCTGTAATAAATAACATTAACTTAAAATTAATTAATTTAAAATCTATAAAAAATAACATTAATTTAAATATTAGATTGTACAATAAATGTATTTGTCATGTTTGGTGTAATATGTTTTAATTTATGATTTTGTTATTTTTATACTTTTTTTCAACCCTCCATCCAAACAATAATTGGTAATATTATTTTTCGCTTAAAATTTTAGATTTTGCCGGTTTCTCAGAAGAAAGTGGGTTTGACACAATCTGTTCCAGATGCAATGAATTAGTATCATCTGATGAGACATGTTATGTACCTGTTCGTAAGGACCTGCAAACTTTATTAAAAAGTTCACTAAACGGTCAAATAATTTTAGCATATTTTGAGCACAATCATGAGCTTTCAGACAATATGCAGAGTTATTTAACAAAAATAGTGATCGATCAGGAGATGGAGATACTTTTTAAGAAAAAAAATGCAAGTTTGCAAAACCCTTTACAAAAAATAGAGTAAGTTTAAATCTGTCACTGTTATTCACTAATACAGACGCCAGGGTAGCTTGACCCCGACTAAGGTCTAATACAGTTGTATTTATTTTAAGTTTTCAATGAATAAATCATACTTTTGTTATTTTATTCATTTTCTAGAGTTCCGTCAAATGTTCTTATAGATGCCGCTAATCAAATAAGTTGTATATTCAAATTGCGATCTAATATATTTTATTCCCCTGGATTCTATAAAGGAAATAAAAGTGTAGGACCTGTCGGGAAATTTGTATCGAGAATTAATTACATGCGTATAGTACTTCAAGAAGCTGGTTTATTTCAACATTCTATTCCCACGTCGAAACCTCAAAATTTATTAGAAATAGGTATAACTTACTTCACTATAATTGTAATTATATTTCTTATATAAATACAAATGTAAATATAATTTTATATTGTTTACAGATGATTCAGAGAATGAAATAGCTTTCTTAAAAGAACCGTTTAACCAAGAGAATTGGTCCAAAGTCATAGAAGCTTGGGAAAAATCTTATCCCGCAAGAAATGTTCAAATTAAAGATAAAAATGATGGTGGTCTTTGGCAATTTTTGCAATTTCCTTGCCTTGCCAGCGCCCGTGCATCAGAACTAGTAGGTTTCATATCAAAGAAAATGTTTTTTATTGAAATGGACATTTTGACATATAATTCATTTTAAAAAGCAAAGCTCCACGTATAATAATAAATTTTAATTGAGATTTGATGATTTTAGATATTGCTGGATTTCAAGCAAAAATATCCAGATTGTAATATTAATATAAAAGATACTTGGCCAGAGTTGAGAAACTGTTTTAAAGATTTAATTCTAGCCAAACAAATAAATGCAGACGAGGTACAAGATCTGATTCAGAGCTTATCAACATTATCCAATGGTAACTGAAAAATTCAATAATTTTGTTTTTACGTCTGTTAAAATTTGTATCTAAGTCTATTTCACGACCGTATATTCTTGGCAACAGACAAATATTATAGTACAACAGTATTTATACTTCACAACAGTACATATGCTATTTTTATATCATTTCAGTAGTGGGAAAGTTGAAAATTTCACTCAACAACTCCATCTACTTTTTCGAAATTTTAATAGCATCTCCTAGAATTCAAATTTCTTCGGTGTTATAAGAAATTGTTTTTTGAGACATACTCTTTTACAGATAAATTGGATCCCGTTATATTGCTATTGCTTCCATACGCTTTTAAATCCACTACGTGGATTACTTCATATAAGTCCGCGAAATCTGCAGGGAGAAAACGAAAGCTCGAATCTGAAGAGACGATAAATAATAGAAAACGTGAATTTCAAACGTTTATCGTGCAATTAGGGGTATATCTTATTATTATATAATTATATAAAATTTAACAAACAATCATAAAACTTAGATTGAATATTAACAGTTATTTTATTCCTGTACAGTCTGTGGAAGAGCTGCAGAGTCACATCAGAGACAAACAAGAAAAGAAAAGTACATCTATCGAGGGTGAGAAACCATATCTGACATTTATTGGATCGGGAAGGACAATAACACATTACTTTATTGTTTTTGGACAAGTTTGGTACGAATGTGCGTCACCTGCTGAAACTCTAGACCTCGCTTTAAAAATTTACTTAGCAAATGATTGCTTTTACCCAAAAGAAACATATTTTGTTTGGTTGAGTATTCAAAGAATATGTTTAAGGTTACAGACGTCAAAAGATAAGTCTTCGGTAGGGTTTAGTAAAGTGTTATCATTTTTTGATAATCTTGGTATTTCTGTAAATTAAGAATTAATTGACTAGGTTTAAATAAAGAATTGTTGTTTAAACTTGCTTGAAACTGTTACTCTTTATATTTTCGGTTATATTGTTAACTATATTGTGTAATAGGGTTGGTTTTATTGTTATGTTTTCAATTATAACTTAATATCAATATTATTTTAAAGAACAAATTGTACATTAAATATTAATAATAGACTCTAAATAATTTTAAAATATAATTATGCAGTTTTGAATCTACAATTGTACTATAATTATATTAATTAAAGTAATAAACTAATTAAAAATTACTTAAGGTATTAATGCATACTCTTTCTTGTCACTGACGACAAATTGTTGCAAATAAAATTGTACTCCCGAGACCATAGAATATTCTTATATCATAAAATATTAAATAATTAAATTTTTATTATGAAGGCGGTTAAATTTATGACATTGTCACTGTTCTTTCTTTTAAAATACGGAACTTGACTGCTGTTCCGGAACGACAATACTATATTCCAGAATCACGAAACACAATGGAACAGATCACTTGAAAATGCTGCATAAGTTTTTTCCAGAGGATTGTGTTTACATATTCAATTGATTTGGTTATATTTTAAGAAAATATGCAATTTTAAACATGGCAGATCAAAAGGAAAAGCAAAAGAAAGGACCTGTAGTAAAAAAGAAACCTGCAAAAGGCGTACGAAATGTACTTGCTGTGCCATACGAAAAATTCTGGTAATCATCAATTTTTAAAATTGATTAATTTAAGGTTAAATGCATTATCAATAGATTATTAATTTTCATTCTTTATCTTTTTAGGCCGGTAGTAAATGAAAAGCAGGGTATACCAATAGAAACAAATTTGAAAAAGTGAGTTGTTAATTAATTAACATTGAAAAATTAAGTAAAATTTATGAAATTAATTTTTAACACAAAATAATATTTTGATTGTAAATCATTTAAATATGCTTAATTTTATAAAACCATTAACTTGTTATTAATTTGTTAATATAATGATATTATAAATAATGGAAACATGTACAATAGTAAATAACAAAATAGTTAACATAACGTAATACATTGTTGAAGTATATTATATATTTATTAACTTACTTTTTATGTACTTATACTTACTATTTAAATGAAATTTTAGAGTTCTTCCATTATTAAAGTGTACAGCAACAAAAATTCCTTGGCGAGAATTAAAACCACTTTCAAAACAAGAACGTTTGGAAAGGAAAAGGAGTTTGCTTGAAAATAAGGATGTTCCAAGCAAAGAATTAAGGTCAATATTTATAAATTGAAACATAATTATTATAATTATTTTAAATACACAAATTTTATATTACCATTGTGCTTATAACAATATCTATAGTAGAGAATAACTGTAAATATTGAATTTGATTTTTATGTTTTAATGATTACTTGATCATAAAGTTACAAACTGATATATTTATTTAATATATAACTTTTTTTTTCAGTGAGCATATAATTTTTGGAGTTAATGCAGTTACACGGAATTTAGAAAAAGATAATTTGTGTTCCATTTTAATACAATCCACAGTAGATCCTGTGTTATTAGTTAAACACATTGTGATGATGGCTGCACATAAGAATGTTCCTGTACTCTTGGTTCCTTTTCTCTCGTCCGCAACTTTTGATAATATTGGATTTTCTTCTATAACTATTGCTTTCAAGGTACAATAGTAATACTATAATTAAATTCTTGTTACTTTATTATTATTTTATTTTTAATTTTATGAAATATAATTCCATATGTATTTTTTTTTAATCGATTGAATTTATATTTTTTCAGAAAACTGTTTCTGAATTTGAAACTAATGAATTTCATGATACACACAAAGCCATCTTGCAAGTCTTCAGGAATTTTTCAATACCAAAACCAACTAATCAACTTCCGGAAACAGTAAATACAGATGTAATCTCTTTATCATTGGACGATGAAATGGAATGCGAAGAAAGTGAAAAAACTCCTGAAGTAAACAAACTGACTATTTCTACAAATGTGTATTTATATAGGAGTTCTAACAATGAACGGGTATTTATTCCCCGTAAATCTAACGAAGTAAAAGTTAAATCTTCAATGGAATGGGAAGATTTCATTGCAATGTCCAGCGACAATGACACTTTTGATAATACACCTGTAAATAAAAAGAGATATCACGATAATTCCAAAGAAATTAATAAGCCAAAGAAGAAGAGGAAAGAAAAAGATTGTTATGTTCCTCTTAAAGTTAAAAGGAAAGAAGGCAATTTGAACAGGGTAAAAGCAACGAAGTCGAAAGTAAAAAAAACAAAAAAAAAATTTAAAGATGTTTGTATAAAAAGCTGATTTTGTAAAAAGAATATATATTTAATTTGTATTACAAAATATTTTTAATGCTACCTAATATACTATTTGTATATAATGTAATTCTTTGTTACAAAGTTGTTGGATAATTGTCTTTATTATTAATACTTATTAATACAATGTGATTTAGCTCTTCATTGGAATGTTTGCTAATGTTCAATTAAATTGAATCAAATTAAAAAGTAATTACTTTCATTTTTGTACATAAAAACAATAAGTATATGTTAAATAACAAAGAAATTAATGCACTTCTATATAAAAGAAAAAAAAATCTTGCAAAAGTATGGAAATGAATCAAAGTTTGCACACGTGAAAGTAAAACAGTCATAATATGACTTGTGCTCAGGCCATAGTTATTTTTGGTCATTTGTATGAGCAAAGTTATTATGTTTTCTTTTTTTGTCTTGTTATGCATTATCTTGTATTTGTCATTTTTGCGCGAATCAAAATAATACATTTAAACAGAAAGACTATGACTAATAACCTAATTCAATTATATGTTAAATATTATTACTCTTGGGGTTTTTTGTGGTTTTTCCTGTTTGTTGTTTTTAATGCATTAATAATATAATATTAAATATAAAATATAAAAGTTTATAAATTATAAATTAAAAACATGCATAATATATCAAATATATCTCAATACAAAGATACAAGAAAAATATACTAAAGAAACATTTCAGTTTTATTATTTTAATTCCATATTATTTAAGTTTTATTAATTCTTAAAATTGTTTTTCGTACTAAGGTATAAGGCACCTAAAGCCCATTATAAATACTGTTGTCGCAATATATATGTTATAAACATTGTGTAATTATCAACAATTGCATCAGTATTTATTTATTAATTAATGCTAATTAAAAAGAACTTTAAAACATCATTTTACCATATATATTTTGCATTTCTTCGAATGAACATGGAACACCGTGAATAATTTAAGGAAAAAGAAGTATATTTAATTGAAGTATATACTATATTTATCTATATTTTTATTAATTTTATTATTCTGAGTCACGGTAAATAAATAAATAAAAAAGTACAATTAATTGCTAATAATAATAAGATCCATTAAAACGGATGGCGTGTTTCAGCTTGAACAATTTTTTGTATTAAAACGCGACAGACGATTCTTTTCATATATTAGTTATATCCTTTTTTTCTGCTCATGAACGAGTATAATAAAAAATTTGATCCTTTTTTAATTCAAGATTTTTTTCAAGCTGAAACATGCCAGAATTATGGCATGTTCCGTTATGAAAAATTTCTTAAATTGAGAAATAATGCATTTATACGCAATAGAATTGTCTGTCTTTTTTTAATTAAAGAAATGAAATTTAATGGCGTATTCGGAAAAGATTTTCAGAAAATATTATTGATGTTTCATTTCTCTCTTTCAAGTGATCATTAAATGAAAAAGAAAAGAGACAAATTCTCACAAAATATTATAATGTCATTTTCCGAATACGCCATAAGTTGGAACATGATACTAATAGCCGTCTGCTCATAGCGGATATCTCTTTCTATTCTTAGAGGAGAAAGAGGGCTATTCAAGTTCGACTTGATACGTTCGCGTCACTAGTTTAATAAAGACAGAATCAACGACAAATCGCGTTTTCCCTCTTCTTTCTATACCACCAAGCCACAGTTTAAAAGTATTACAGCTGCGATTGGTTGTCGCCGATTCATTGTTGATATAAATTCTCGACAGTTGTGATCTTATTATTCCGTTTTTGATTATTCCTTCGCGCGTTGCTCCAGCGGTGAGGTCGCACTATTGCATTTACTGGGTAAGCCATTTTGTCATTTTAACTGTCATTGTTTCAATAACTTGTCATAACAATCTAACGTTCGACTTTATTTTTTTTCTGTCAAATCATTACCACATACGACACACTTTGGATTATTCATTTGTTTTCTTTGTTTTCTTTCGCATTAAAAGCAGTGTCCTTTATTTCATTATTTTGCTGGATATTTTGTTATTAAATTTATTAGTTTTATTTACAGATCATTGTTATTATTATTATTGCACATTAGTTTGATTTGTTATTGCACATCATTTTAATATTCGGTAAATATGAGAAGGAGGAGGAGGAACAAAGACTTCCTTTCTATAACCTTGTTCACGTAATGTAACAAAAAAAGTGATTTTCATTCTGTTTTAGTCTGTGTGTCAACATAGACAAAAACTTTGAAAAAAAAGTTTTCAAATATTGACATTGATACTGACATTGTGGCAATGGCTGCATTAATTCAAACAAGTATATTACAATGAACCATAAGCAGAAAATTATGTGTGCAATTAATTAAAGATTAAAGTAAATTAATAATTTAAAATATATTTTATGTAAAAAGATAATGAATAATTTGTTACTGATTATAGAAAGCTCTTTTTACGTAATTTTAATAACAATTAAGGATAGACAATCATTAGTGGAACATGAAAATGTAATTTTAAAATATTGTTATCTGTAATTATATTTAATAATATTATTTATTATTATTAGTAACATGTGTTTAAATTAATTGCTTACATACTAAGTACATTTTTAAGTAATCGTAGTACGTTAATTATATAATTAAAATGATATTTTAATCGCATGAAATTATTAAGCTTTTTGTTATCCTTATTTTCATACAATAATATCATATAAGATTTCCTAAAGTAGGATATAATTTTACTTTGTATAGTAATTTCTTATTCCTTATCACTACTTATTAAACATAATTTTAATTTATTCGTTCGCTATTTCTAATAAATATTTATGTTTGATATATAAGAAAAATGGTATATTGATACTGCCAGTAGAGATTCTTGACACTTTCTACAATCTCTCAACATGTAACATTTTTACATCATTCAAAACGTCAGTTCTGTAATTCCTGTAAACCCATTTTTATTTACTTTTTTTTACTAGATAATTTTTTTATTGGATAAGATAATTTTTCAGTAGTTAAATCTAACTGGATATTGTCTTGTAACTATGCTTTCCTTCTTTCTGCGTAAAATATTTTGTTGAATTATCTTAACTAATAATTACATCTTATTGTTTTCTGATGTAAGTTTGTAATTAACATATTCATGACTCATAACTAAGATTCAAAATTGCGCGCACTAAAGAAATTTTCATAATTAGGTATTTTTTTAATGTAAAAAAGTTGTGTAATTTTGATAATATTTTAAAAAGTCAATATAAATACACTGCATTTATTTTAAGTTCCAAGGCAAAAGGAAGCTGTTAAATTAACTTGCTAAATTTGATGAAAATATTAAGAATTGTATATTCTAGTTATTTCAATAAAATATTCTAACACATTTCTAATAATATTTGTAATTTATAAAAATGAAATATTGCTGTTTGATAGGAACCTTAAATTTAAAATCTAAAATCACACTTCTTCAAGAACAGTAACCCATTTTTATTCTCAAAATGTATTAAAAACTACCTATAAACCTTACATGTAAGTGTATTTAAACCTCTAAGTATTTAAAATACATTCTTTTAAAACTATTAATTTAAAAAAAAACATGATCAAAACAACTAATTGAATAATATTGAAATAAATATATAAATAAAATTAGTAATATTTTTACTAATATTAGCTGAAAGAATAATTAGCAACCTGGCAAACAATCAATTTTTTTTGTTTGTTTGGTTAAAATAATGGATATTTTTAACATAGTACAATATTCTCATTTATACATACTGCATTTAACATATTGCTCATACTTTCTCCATGTAATTCTTTTACACTTTTAATACGCAATTTTCTTTATGCTAAAATTTTAATAAAAATAACGACTCAAATATTTTTTATTTTCAGGTAAAATATACATATATATATAAATAAAATGAAGCTATTATTATTATTTGCCCTGATAGTGGCATCCAGCAGTGCTTTTGAATATGAAGAAATTTTCCATCAAGAATGGGAGGCATTCAAGGTACACACTTGCTTTGGAGATATAGTTGATACAAATTTTTTTTTTTTTTATTAATGTATTCCATGAACTTGTTATCTTGCGTGAATCAAATGGTCAGACACGAGTAAACGTTATGACTAATAAAAATGAAATTATTATCAGCTTCTCAAATTATGTTTGCAGGCGTTGTGTACGATATGTAAACGCCAATTGGAATGTGGTTTTTGCAGTTGAATAGTTTTAATTTATATTTACATTTTGTTCATTTCAGTTACATCACAAGAAATCCTATGAACCAGGAGAAGAAAACTTCAGGAAAAAAGTATTCCTGCAAAATTGGTACTACATTTCAAAACACAATACCAAATTTGAACAAGGAAAAGTTGGCTTTAGATTATCTCTGAATCAATTTGCTGATGTGGTTAGTATTATTTATTCGTTTACATATATATGTATGATTAATAAATAAATAATAATAATTATAATGTTAATGAATATAATTTTAATTAAAAAATTAATAAGAATTACAGTATTTTATAATTATAACAGAAGGAAGTTAGTTATTTAAATACAAACAGTAATTATGCATTGAATGATATAAGCTCTTGTTATGCTATAAATCGTTTACAATTTAAAAAAAACTTCTGCGTATGTTACATGTGGAGTATGATAAAGCTCATTATATAGGACAAAGAAATTGATATATGAAAAATGTATAAACACAAAACAAATCAAAAGAAACAAGAGATGATTTAACATCTTTTGTTCATGAGCGTATTATGAACACGATACAAACTTGTTCCTAATAAATACATTTAACTAATCCATTATTTTAATTAATAGTAAAATAATGCTTATATTATTTCTTGTCAGAATAGAAGCACTTTGTTTCGTATAGAATAACAATTAAATTAAATTGTCAAAAAATAGTTATCAACTTTTGCGTAGCTTTTACAACGTCAATGTTAATAATTAATAATAAATTACTTATTAAACAATTTTCATTTACAAATGGGAAGAAGTATTCAATGAAAATAAATATTAAAGATTATTTTTAATAATAGAAGGCTTTTGATAGAAGCAATTTAATATAGAATATGTAAATTTTAGATATCTTTTTAATAAAATTTATTTTTTAGTTCTCTCATGACATGAGACATTTTAATGGCTTCAATAGAACGAACCCAAGAGCTTTCTACAGAGGTGAAGCTGAAGTTGATGTAATAAAAGCTACCTTCATTCCTCCAGCCAACGTTAAAATACCAGTTACCGTAGATTGGAGGGGAGAGGGAGCAGTTACACCTGTCAAGGATCAAGGCCATTGTGGATCCTGCTGGGCTTTTTCAGCGGTAATTTTTAATTTAAATAATAATGATTAAATACAATAATAAAAATGTTTGCAACGAAATTACAACATTGCATATTATCATTTCAGACTGGAGCTTTGGAAGCGCAACACTTTAGAAAAACTGGAATTTTAGTGTCTCTTAGTGAACAAAATTTAATAGATTGTTCAGGTAAATTTGGAAATAACGGATGTGACGGTGGTATGATGGATAATGCTTTCAATTATATTAAAGCTAATAATGGCCTGGACACTGAAAAAAGCTATCCATATGAGGCTCAGACTGACAGATGCCGGTAATTAATCTTAAATATTATTTAATTAAATAAATATTTAATAGTTTAATTAATCTTTATTAATATATATATATATATACAATGAAATTTTTTGATATTCATACAATAATATAAAAATGGTTTTACTGTGTACAAAATAAATTTATATAGAGTATAATTTAAATTTTGTACTTATCAGTTATTTTAAATAAGACAAGGACAACAATTCAATTCATCCCAAAGTTGTAAATTTAGTTAGATTATAAAACAATAGATAGCGTGACTTGTTTATATGTCTATATATATTGTTATCAATAATTTAAAAATCGATTTTCAAGAATTTTCCTTTAAACTTTACTTATAAACAATAATTTTCTTTTGAAATATGCAGAAGAAATAAATATAAATAAAAACACATTATGTTTTACAGATATATACCAAAGAATAAAGGGGCTACAGATGTCGGATTCACTGATATTCCACAAGGTGATGAAGAAAGCCTAAAAATTGCCGTGGCCACAGTTGGGCCAATTTCAGTTGCCATAGATGCATCACATGAATCATTCCAGTTTTACCGTTCAGGTTATTATTTGATAAATTAATAACATTATTGTATCTGAGTGATACAGTATATTTTATATGTATTATTTAACACACAAATTCGCAGAAAAAAATTAACTAATTTTACTTTTTTAGGTGTTTACTACGAACCCGAGTGTAGTCCTACTGAGTTAGACCATGGTGTTCTTGTAGTTGGATATGGTACTAATGAGAATGGAGAAGACTACTGGCTTGTAAAAAATAGTTGGGGAGAAACATGGGGTGACAACGGTTACATAAAGATGGCTAGAAACAAGGACAATCATTGTGGAATTGCTACCAGTGCCAGTTATCCGTTAGTTTAATCATAGGCGTAGTCATTTAAGCTAATTTTTTTAAAAAAAAACTGATGTATATTGAAATATTTTTTAAGGACAGTTAAGTATGATTTGATCAACAAGTCTGAGTATGTTTATAAAGCAGACTCAGGATTTTATTCTTGAATCTATTGTAAATATACAAATTGATTTTCTTTTAAATATTTATGTTCAACTCTTATCTTTTGATTCAAAATAATATGACAAATGATACAAAAAAATACTAAAGAATCTAATAAATAACATTTGTACTGTAAATTTCGCACTTTTTATTTAAATCAAAAATATAAATGTTCTATTCTTTAAAATCTCATAGAGAAATCCTATGATCCTTTAGATAGATATATAATATAGTTTTGGAAAGAAAATTTCAGTTAAAAAGTTAAAGTTTGGGAATAAAAATTTCAAGTTGCAATGAAGTACATTTCATTTTAAACAAAATAAAATAATCCTTATTTTATAAACATTACATAATGAAATCATTCAAATGGGTAGACATTTTTGGATGGTAATTGTCTCTGCATTTCGATGATTCAGTATGTATTGACATGTTATCTTCATCAATTTTAATAAAGAGATTTTTAATAAGAATGTTATTTAAAAATAATGGATATCTTTATTGCATGTGTGGTGAAGTACACATTGAATCACAGTGAAACAAAACAGTGAAATTATTAAAATAATATATATATTTTTCGTATTTATTACGGTATTTCCAGTAACTTAACAAGTCAGTAACAAGTCAGAATAAAGCAATGTATATTTAAACAACTGTATAAATCCGTTTATTTTCTTAAAAAAAAAATAAATAAAAATATAACGCAATATATATGTCTTGGCTCGTCGATTCGTTACCGCGACTCTTGACGACATTTAGTTACTAAGACAAAATCTGCATTACCTGCTCTGTCGATAAATTTTAAATGATAAATTTTCTTTTATTTCTCATTTTATTTATGTAAAACGATATGATTTGCATATGTAAATGTGTAAAACACAAAATTAAATTTAATACAATATTAGAAACATACTTTTATGTTGAATAAAGGATTTTGAATTTAAAATTAAGGTTTGATGTGAATTTAGCCCATTCAAGAGTTAAAAGATTTACATTTGACAAAATAGATATTATTCATTAATTTAAAAAAAAGCTTTTATTAAATATTGAATATTGCATATTGACTAATTATTACTGATTTGATTGAAATAGTTATATGTGAAATTATTGCGAAAACAATTGAAGTAATATACATATTTTTGTACATCAAAGCTCAAAATAAATGCTTCAGTTGTTTCTCATGGGAAAAATGAGTGTATTTTTCAGTCATAATAGTGAAGTACTTGAATGTTAATTTCTGTGATTAAGCTGTCATTTATAACGGATTTTTTTAGGTATAATGCACTTCTTTAATTAATTAACGTTCATATTATCCAACTTAACAAAACTTAAATTTATATCATTTATTTGGACGTTTTTATAAGGTGTAAGTAATTTCTTATTGTTTTTCACATTAAATAAATAAGAGTTAAATAATTTTTGTATCAAATAATACTTCAAGTTGAAATATAGATTGACAAAATCTTACGAATTGAAAATTTAATTGTGAGAAAATATCTCTTAAATTACATTTTATATATACACTGTGAAAAAAGTTAGGTTAAAAATTATTAGACTCAAGGGGGGCAAAGTACATTTTGTATTTAATAACAGTTTAGAATAGATTGTGAAAATTGTGCAAGTTTGTATGATCCAGTATAATAAAAACCCTTGTTTATCTTATGACGTCTTTTGCAATGTATTTTAAATATAACATGTAAATAAACATTGTATCCAATTTTTGAGATAGAAAAAATTATAATGTAAAATTTTACTAGATATATATCTCATAGGAACTTTTGTTTACAAAATATATGGGAGATTTTATTTATATCAGTCATAGTGTGAAGTGTTAAATGTTAATAATTAATTAATATTTAATACTATTAATTATGACAGGTTATTTTATATATATATATTTATTTATTTATATATAAACCCAAACAATAAAAATAAGTTTTTTTTTAAATATTTAGATAGATATGATTTTATTGGCTTACGGTTATATACGTACTACCACAATTTTTAAACTTGATCACACTGCCATCTAGCCTTATATTTGTAAATTGACGGGGTGCGTAAATGGTATAATTGTTTCGCAATAGATATTTAGTTATTATAAAGTCTGTGTTCTTGATTCACTTGCGGTCTTTCTTGCAGTCTCAAATTTAAATATATATATATATATATAAATACCATCAGGTGAGTGTTGTCATAAATTGAATTTAATATAATTTGTTATAGAGAGAAAAAAAATACAGTTTGTATTATCTAACTTTTTGGGAATTGTTAAAAATAATTGAATATACAAATCGTTATTAAAACTTTATAATGAATGTCATATTTCTACATATTTTAATAATTTTATATTTATCAGGTACTAATATCGGGACTAAATGTAAAAAATCTAGTTTAAAAATGTAAAATAATACAGTTCAGTAAGTGTTCACGGTGTTAAAGTGTTTTAATTTATATTTTTGTTTAATTTAAAAATTGTTTATTGAAGTTTATAAGTTTATATTTGTGATTTAATATTGAAACATGTGCAAGGATAAGTTATTCTTTAAACACGAGATAAATAATTTACTAAAAAAGTACAGTATGTACTTTGTAGCACAGCTTATAATTTTTGTAATTTATTTCTTTTTAATTAAAAATCAAGTTCTGAAAAGTAAGTAATAATAATGAAATTGACATTTTTACACTTAACCAAAATCTGCCATTGTAAATAAACGGCTTATAATTGTTTCTGTTTAACTGTATTATTTAATAAAAATAATTAAAATTACATTAATCTAATAGTAAAAGTGCCACTTCATCTTAACAAACCTTAATCTTATTTTAATGTACATCTTTTTAGCTTTTTTTTTTGTTATAAACATTATGAACGTGTCAACTGTGTTTTTATCTAAAATATAATTTAAGTAGAAATTACGTAATTATTGTAAATTGCATGAAATTACTTGAAAAATGCAGGAAACATTTTTTATAATGTAACATAAATTTTCCTCTACAAATTTTTTCATATTCGTGAATTGTCCAAATGATGTAAAATCAATTAACTATCCTAATTATATTCATTAGATTTTTGTTTGCTGTTCAATTTGAAATCAAACATGCCCAGAAATATGTGAATAAAATTTCCTTTAGATGCGACGCATATTTATTCCAGTTGAACGTATTCATTGAGATCCGTAAATGAAAATATTTGAATGAAATTTGCAATAAAAAATTTGTAGTAAATGTTATAAAATTTAAATTTATGAATTGTCCTGAATGGTTATGTATAATATATCATAAATATTTATGACTGTTAGTTATCTGACTAAAGCACAAGAGTGCTTGCTGACGAGGTGAAAAGATGTAATGGCTCAAGAGAAATTTCAACTTTGCACTGCGATGCATTTTTGTTCACTTTATTACAAACAAGATCTTAATAACTGAGTTACAACTTTAATTGATATAACACAAAGGGAAAAATATTACTGCTTTTAACTTCCCAGTAGAGAAATTTTCAAAAATTATTGAATGTACAAAATCATTGTTAAAACTTGTTGATAAATGTCCCATTCCTAGAATTTTCAACAATTTATTTTTGAATCTTTTTTTTTTTTAGAAGACGTTAATGTTTGAAAAGTTTAAAAAATAAATGATTGAAAATTATAGGAATGGGATATTTATCAAAGTTTTTTTTTGATAAACAGGAAGTACTGTTAAACTGTTTGTATCATTATGAATAAATTTGATTAAATTAATTTTTGGTTGGCTTATCTGTAATACAATTCATATGAAATATTAAGAAATATAAGTATATTGGAATGCGTGCCTCGTAAACCTGATCCAAAGTATAGTTCTCTTTATTTTGCGCCTATATTATCGATGATGGGTGCGTACTAAGAAAAAAGTATACTATGCACACAAAGAAAATAGAAAAAATAAAAGAAAAACTCCATTTTAGCCTACAATCTGTATGACAAAGACGACTTACATTCAACGCGATATCTGACTTTGTTTTTTTCGGCACATGTCCGTTGATTACAAAGTTTAATATTTTATTATAAAGTATAACTCTTATGGCGTTTTCAATTTACAAAATATTCTCTAGATATTGCCATTTTACGTCACGGATTAGTAATTTTTCAGAAAATATTATTGTTTCACTTCTCACACATTTTAATAAGCTAGAAGAAGATGCACAATACTGCCAATCAATTTTGGAACATGGCCTAAACGAAGAGGACCAGTCGATTCCGCCATTTTGTTCCATCTCACAAACAACAGTTCATTTTCCGCCTTTAAATAACAATTAAACGATTACATTTTTTGTATAGATTTATATAAAATATGAGAGAGTTGACCTTTTCTCTTCGATTTCGGTTTTTAAATTGGAAATAGATGTATTTTAAGAAATCCGTAATGCCTTATATATAATTAACTTACAATTAAATGTAAGTCGAAGACGCCATTAGATAGGAAGTTAGTAATAGAGAGGAATTTAGTAATATCTTGTCAAAGAAATTAGCTGATCTTTGGTGTAAAATTCTACTAACTAACATTTGTTTTGAGAGAAAGGGCAATAAAGTGAGTAAATATATTAAATTAAATCTAATCGAACAGTTTAACCAGTGAATTATCGTTTTATATATCGCAGAGTATACTTTATGAAGTGCAGATTTCTGATTCTATGAATGTCAATTTCTTAAGACTCAACTCTAATAGGACAAAATATTCTGAGATTCATGAGATTCTATCTGTTACGATGAATATGTTAAGGTGAAATGCCACTCGTTGGTGAATTCAGAGTGAACATAACCTCCTTAATAATACATATTTTTAAATATAATGTAAAATAAAAATTAATTCAAGAAAAATGCAACGTACATCAACAGTTAAATAAGTTTACAATTTGTTAAATTAGTTTTTACGTATTGCAACTCTTTTTCAGAGAGCTATCTTTTGGAAATGGTTTCAACTGTTTAGATGTTAGGTTCAAATCTATTTCTGAAAAAAGTTGCAATATATAAAAATTAATTTAAAGAATTCTAAATACATATAACTTTTGACGTACGTTGCGTTTTTCTTAAATTAATTCTTATTTTATGATATAATTAAAGATATGTATCATTAACGAGGTTATGTTCATTCTGAGTTGGCCATCCTGTGACATTTCACCTTAAATAATAGAACAATAAAATGTTTTGATAATAAGTGTATGTTTAGTGAGTTCCCCTGGTAAAAATAAAAGTTTTGAGCAAGTCTGCGAGTATCTCGAAGATTCTAAAATTTAGCACTTTTATCTTAAAACCCGAACGTTACAGGCCTTGTAAACTTATGCACACTAATTAGACTTTTATTTTTACCAGGGTCTAACTATCATGCCTTATTTTTCTTAATTAAATATTTTTTCTTGTTCTATAAAATAACAATATAACTTTATAATTTTATTGCTTATAATATTCATAAGTAATATTTAACTATTATTAAATGTTATAGAGTTCTGAGTATATGAAAACAGAAAATATGTCAAGGATAGCACTACGACGGAGGATAAGGAAAGATGACATCCCAAGGGAAAGTGATTGCCAAGTTAGGCCTAAAAAATGTAGTCCTCTCAAAAATGTTCTCGACCATAAATTGAAGATTTTTCCTGGTATGACCACTACTGAGAAGTTCTTTTTGAAAAAAATAAGAGCATTACCAAATGTAAAAATGATGGATAAACAAAATTTTAAGGAGTTGATAGGTTTAATGTTACGTATTGAAGAGCATTATGTTGATGAAGAACTGAAATCGTATAGCATGATGGAACAGAACATTAAAATGGTAAACAATAAGGTCAAAATTAAAGTCCCAGATTTGACTGAAGATGGATCTTTTATAAACATTGGAGATACTGTATTTTTGAATAAGAAAGCTTTGCGTATTTTTGAAATTAAAAATGGATATTTGTTAGCTGGGTATGTATTTTTCACTTTGATTACTATATCATTTACATATTTGAAACTTGACTTAAAAATTTCCATTTTGAGTATAATCATAACATGTAAAGATGGTCTCTTTACTTTTAAATGCATTGATATTGATTTGAAAATTGACATGTACTCATAACAAAGTTAAAAATGGTAATATTTTGTGTCATATTTTTCTCAGTGTAAAAAAAATGAACTCTGGTTTACAAGATTTCATAAAAGAGAAGTAGAATGCATTTCTTGCTTTCTTACTTATCACTTTTTTAATTTAATACTCGGAGAAAAATAATGTTGTTTTATTAACAAAAATAATTGTGTTATTATTTTCATAACAGCATTTGGTTTTATAACATGAAAAATGTGTTACTTTTCAATATCAGTTTGCAACCACAAACAAGAATTCATGTTATATTAAACTGAAAAATATATTGAAAATCAAATTAATATAATGTTATGGGTACATGAATATAAGTTACATTCCATTAACATGAATTTCATACTAGTGTCACTCATAAAAAATTGAATTAACAAAGTACATATAGTGGCGCCACTAACTAGTTACATATTTTATAAATATCATGTTTTAAATTGGATAATATGTATTTTTTATATTTTTTAATTAAGTCACATTACATTGTACAATTATTTTACCTATAAGAAATGTTAATTTAAATAACTCATTTTAATATGTAATTTAGAAGACAAGATAAATTTGGAGCAAATATAGAACTGCTATTAGATGAAAAAGAACTGTATGATATTACATTTGAGATAAATAAAGCTACATTTTGCGTTTCACGACTACTTATTGAAAGTATAACGAAAAATTCTTATGATGTTTTATTCCCGATGCCAGATATCCCCATATCTATCAAAGAAACAGGGTAAGAAAGTAATAAATGTATTATTCCTGTAATAACAGGAAGATATTAAAAATAATTTTTGTTATAAGTAAATGATATTATAAATCATATGCATTTATAACAGATTGCATTTATGCCTTTTCATTTATATTTAGGAATGAAGAAAGGGAATGGTTTAATATAAATGTGTCTAAAAACCCTGAACAAAGACAAGCTGTGGAAAATATACTTAATAAATCTGCTGCACCTGCTCCATATATTCTATTTGGACCACCAGGGACAGGCAAAACTACTACTGTAATTGAAGCGATTTTGCAAGTATTGAATGTTTTATACTTACAAAAAAATATACACAGAGAGAAAAAAAAGGAATAAAAATTACTGACATGTTAGTAAAATGGTTTAATACTTAAAAAACAATTATCTCAAGTTAGCAGAATGTATACAGTAGGTTGACACTATTGGTTGTTTGTAAACGATAATTGCTGACAAATTTATACACTTTACTAATTTAAGTTAGTAATTTTTTTAACTTTTTTCAAAGATATAAACACTTTATTAAGTTATTTGTAATTTTTATAAAATCTTTTCTTTCCATGTAGAAAAATTGTTGTTTATATTTGTTTTCTTAAAACAATTACATATTTATATATTGTATTTTCAGATTTATATCACAAATAAAGGTAGTAATATACTTGTGTGTACACCGTCCAATGCTGCAGGTGATGAAATTGTAAGGAGATTACTTCAGGCCGAGAATAATGCAGTCAGAACTGAAGATATTCTTCGCTACTATAGTGTTAGCAAAGAATAGTAAGATTCATTAATTTGTATTTATTTCTATAATGGTTAATCTTACAAAACTATATAGAATTACAATATTCAATGAACTGATGTCTAAATTTTAATAATTTAGTTTACTATATAATGATACCCTGCAATTAAAAGTACTTTAATATTTCAGTGAAAAAGTAGATGAAGAAATCTTAATCTGTTCCAATTCTGTTGGTGGACGGAATTTCGAAATAAAAAAAGACAAAATAATAAACAAAAGGATCATTGTTTCAACATTAGTGAATGCTTATAGGTAAAAATAAATAAAAAATAAAATATTAATTAAAAGAATCAAGTAAATAAGATAATTTATCTTATATGTTTAATTCCCGCAACAAAAAAAAAATAAATTTCAAGTGTTTTATATTAACAAGAACGTTTTGTTAATATTGTTATATTAACATATATATATATATATATAAATTAATAAATTGATTGAATAATAATGTACTGCAGTTTTTAAACATATATCTAATTAAAACTTTTAGATGTAAATTGTAATATTAAATTATCATGTTATAAATGAATAATAAACAATGTATTTTTGTAAAGTAGAATAAATATGCGATTAATTATAATTAAGTTAAACATATATTTCAATATACTTTGCCCATGTGTTTGATACATGTTTATATTATATTTTAGATTCTTACATTTTACTTCTGTTTATATGAAAACATTGATATTAATATCCTTAATATTAATTTCTTTATTGTGCTATTTAATATACTATTTCTTATTGTTACAGATTAAAGCGTTTGAATATAGCATTCTCTCACGTTTTTATCGATGAAGCTGGTCAAGCGACTGAGGCAGAAACATTGATACCTTTACATGTAGTGCAAAGCTCTAAATGTGTTTCTAAAACTCAGTTTATTTTATCAGGTGATCCTTTGCAATTAGGACCTGTAATCAAATGTCAACTCGTCCAACACTTGTTAGGTATTAATTTTTTTTTAAATGTTATTAGAAAAATTGCACAAAAAAGATATTGTGCGGTATAAAAGTTTACAGATAATATATTTCTTATTAGATGTATACTCGTAAATCAATGCTTTACATTTAGAAACAAATTTAAAACACTCGTTATAGTGTAGTTAACTATAGTATAATTTTAATATTTTGTACTTTCTGTTAAATTTCTCTTCAATGTGTACATTTTACTTGAATTACAACATAAATAATTGCAGGTACGTCCATGTTGGAAAGGTTAATGAAAACCGTACCTTATACAAAAATAAATAATCAGTATAATTCTAATTGCATAACAAAGCTCGTGCGAAATTTCCGAAGTCACGAAGCTATTTTGAAAATTCCAAATGAATTATTTTATGATGGTGAATTAATACCATGTGGTGACCAGTGTGTAAAAAAAGGAGAAGGTAGTAAGATTTTGAATAACAAAAAGTTCCCAATTATATTTCACGCAGTGAAAGGAGATGAACGTGTAGAACCTGCAGAGTATAGGTAATGTGTTTAAATAATCACATAAAGATTATAAAGTTTATTGATTTACATTTTTATCATTGATTCATTTTAGCTGTTACAATGTACAAGAGGCTTCCATTGTTTTGGATTACGTGAAAAAATTAAGAAATGGAAAACATAGATTTGATGAGAAAAATATTTGTATTATAACACCATATAAGAAGCAACGTAAAGTAATAGAAAAATATTTAGCAAAAAGTAAGATTTTAAACGTTGAAGTGGGAACTGCTCATACTTTACAGGGGAAAGAAAGAGAAATAATTATTTTTTCAACAGTTCGAAGTCGATTATTGCAAAGCGACGATAAAACGCACATTGGATTCTTGTCTAATTCCAGAGTAAATATAACTTTTTTATTACTTTTAATGCTAATTATCATATTTCAGATACTTTCAACTTTTTTCAACAATGATCAGTAATTTTCAACATGTTCTCTTGGTTGAATTTCTCATTATGCCCTTAAACTGGTTGCACATTTTTCAAAGGGGACAGTTCAGAAGTTCAACTGTAATAGAAATATGATACTTACTGTGAAAGGTTGAGAAATACTAAAAATGAATGAGAAATCAAACAGAAGGGTTGAAATACGCAAAAACTAATATAAATAATTCTAAACTTGTTTAACTGTTGACGTACATTGCATGTTTTTTAAGTTAATTTTTATATTTTTTAATTTTTATTTTACAACATTAAAGATATGTATTATTAAGGAAGTTATGTTCATTCTGAGTTGGCTAATGAGTGATATTTTACCTTATATTTAATTATTTACAGGTTTTTAATGTATCGATAACTCGAGCTAAATGTATACTTATTGTGGTGGGAAACCCCACCGTATTAAAATATGACGACATGTGGAAAGTATTTCTTAATTATTGCATTGAAAACAATGCCTGTTTAGGTACTAAATTTTCTTTAGAAAGGTCCGATGCAGAGCGAAAATATTTAATTCACAAAAAGAATATTACAATTGAACCTAAAGTGAACAAAATTAATCGTAATAAAAGAAAGAAGAATACGAGTCTTCCAATAAATGGTAGGAATCTTGAGCAATGTTTGTAATTATATAATATTAAACCTCCTTGTAAAAACTTTTTCTTAAATATTTGAGAAAATCTGCTCAATTTTGAGAACCCCTATAATATTTATAGGTGTTCTCAAAATATATTATAAATATACTTTTACTTTAAAATATCTCTTTGCGTATTTCGCATTTTTCCAAATCTAAGACTATTGGGAGGGGAAACCGCGTGGGTTTAAACGACGAACTCGAACATTCCACACTTTCCCGTTCGCAATGGTGAAGTGGTGAAAAAACGCTTTTAGGCGAGGCATTGAACCTGTGTTCTGACGTTCACCAAGTAAATGCCTTCACCACTGCAACATAGTGCCGGTATAAGTTATATTTAATTCAATGTTTCAATTTTAATTTATTATGTAAATATTTTAGATGAACACAAAGATGCAATTGCAGAAAATGAAACGGACAACGATGTAAACAAACATGAAATTGTCTTAAACGACTCGAAGGGTGCTCTTCCAATATTTAACAATGAATGTCATATTATTAATGGTATGGTATATTTTATAATATATAACCTTATATTATTAGTATAATGTGAATCTTTGTGTATGCAAAATTCTTTTTTAATCATGATGAATTAGTTAGAGCATTTATTATATAAATAAAATAAGTTTTCCAAGAAACTAAAATGTTGAAGTACCTTAAAAGTTAATAATAAATGGAGTTGTTACCATGTTAATAATTAATCAGCGAAAATCAACTAGATTCATTAAATTTTAATACGATATTTAATGAGATCATCAGTTTTTGTTTGTTGGGTTTATATGTTTGAATAAGATTCTGGCTGATAAGTTTATAAATATCTGATATAATTGACTAAAACTAATTTTTCATATTATTAAAATTTTTAGATGATTATAAAATTACAACTATCGATGACCGATTGCAACTGGTTATAAACATGATGCATTTAAAACTCTCAGATGGTGGTATGTTATAATTAATTATTATCATTATTTTTAGACAATTTCTGGTAAAAATGATTAATTGTTACATTTACCTTATTATTGTAGAGGATACCACGCCTGATGTTCCTTTAGACGAAGATGACAGCTCAGTAGATCTGGAACACGATGAAATTGCAAAATTAAATGAGATGTCTTCTTTTAACAAAGTTTTTCAAAACTTGTTTAAAAAATTTTTATGATATTTTTTAGTTTTTACTTCGTAAAAATATAGTAATTTATAGTTAAAGTTCTTCAAAATAACTTTTAACTTTAAAGAAGACAACAAATATGCAACTTCATTATGAGGAAATACTCATTAAGAATTAAGTTTGAAATATATAGATATATGTTCGTGTCATATGTCTTTGTTATATATATATTTATACGTTTACAAGTTTTGAATTTATTAAAAGTTTATTATATAATGTGAATAGTATATAATGTTAGATTAAGATTATTGTACACTAAGAAAAAAGTTGTGGTTTACCATAAAAATAGGGACAAATGACATTTTGTCCTACCTAACATACAGTTTAAAAGAGGTTTTAAGATAAACGATCATGATTATTACTATATTAAAAATTACATAATAATATATATATTGAATCATCCAAATGTGGAAACAATTACAGTCCAAAAATGGATTTGTATATATTATTGTTATCATCTCATTCTTAAAAAGAAAAGGACAACATGAAATTGCAGTTATTAGATAGAATGCTCTAATAAATGAAAGAATTTATTGTACTTAAGAATTAAAAATTTTAAAGGCAAAGTGCTCGTTCTTAATAAAGTCTACAATTCTCATAACTTTTTTTAAGCTGTATGTTAAATATATAGCAAGATGTACTTATTTTATACTTTTTGATACAGTACGGTAATTCTTATCCCACCTTTTTTCTCAGTAGAGTTATAAAGAGTATTTCAATTTATACAATGTTGAAATATTTATACTTTTATCTGAAGTTCTTAAATTCCGATAATATTGTTGCGAGATAAGTTACGATTATTTTCAGATATAATCATTACATTGTCATAGTTATCTATAAGTTGATTTAAAATGATATTTCGGATTATTATAAAATGATTCCACGTTACACTGCAAATGATTATGTTCTACATTTATAATTACAAATATAGTATATACATATATATATATATAATTACGGGAGCACGAGATCTGATATAGGACTATTTCTACGTAGATTTTTATTGCATGAAGAGGTTTGAACAACATATCATAGTTAATTGATAATAATAAATGTTTATTGTTTTTATCAGTATTGTCAATTATAATTAGTCATAATCAGTAATTGCATATTTAATCAAGTTTAATAGAGTATTATTTTTACGATTCATAAGATTAACAAAGTTATTAAATAGATATCATGTAAAATAATAAACATTTGATACAATTTTGTTTTAATTCGTTTGTTTTTTTAAGAAAATAACCAAATAACATAATGTCTAGAATGCAGTTCTTTGTGGCTATGGAAAAATCAATCTGAAAATAAATTGAACAATTAGTCATCAAACTTTTTATAAAACAAATAGTATAGATTGTGTCTGGTTCATGTTTCCAAGATTGTTATCGAACGTTTTCTCCAGATAGTTGACAGATCTTTATACCAATTATAATCTATAAAATTAAATGTAGATTATTCATTAGGCTGTTGCCATGCTATTTGAAGATTAATGTTGCCGAAAATCTTTTTTATTTTTAATCAACGATAAATTTATTAATATTATTTTTTACAAAAATGCTTTACATCTCATAAGTGCAGTTAGATTTTATTTAATTCATTTAATAGCTTTTATCCAATCAATCTCCAAAGCTGATACTCCTGGCTTGTTTTCGGGTAAGAAAGGTCCGTTGTCTACTTTGATACCAAGAAGAGTGATTGAAGATACATCTAAATTATAAGAATCTGGTGGTAATTGATGGCCTCGATAATAAGGTTTGAAATTTGCTAGTGGCAATTTTATTATTGCGAATTCTGCATTGGGTACCTGCAATTTAAACATTTTATAATGAGAGAAAACGAATATTTCAGTGGGTGTTTCCGGAATGTCTCTCGCAGTGCAGATTTTGCACTGTAATAGAGTTTTTTATAAGAATCTTTTAGTTATCAATAGTAATCAATAGTGAAAACACACCATATTTTATTGTTGATTACTATTGGTAAGTAAAATATTTCTATAAAAACTCTATAAGAGTACAGAATCTACACTGCACAGTAACACTACTCTTTTTTTGGCCTTATTCCTAAATCAACATTAATTTTTAACATGATCATAAATTTGGCAACGCTATGTAACGTAGTTGTATACTATTGATGCGAAACTTTATTATATATCGAGCTTCATGTTGCCAAATTTATGATCACGTTAAACATTAACGTAACTCAATGACGTTGTCTCGATTTTAAACATTTTTCTCGGTGTATTTAAAATAATTACCACAAAAATTTGGCCATGGACCACAGCGTCTTTGCCTATTCCATTATGTTTGAGTAACATTTTATATTTCGTATTTATTCCTTGCCCACGACACTTAATTGCGATGTGTCGATATTCGCTAAGGTCAACATTCATATCACAGCTCACGCTTGCAAAACTTGAACCGTCAGATTTAATATTTAATAAAGTAAATAAAAGAGCACGTTGTACGTGTTTCCCTTTTTGAATTACCAACACAGCTTTCGAACTGCCACTCGTCTTTTTGGTATCTGAACATTCAATCCAATTATCAACTCGATCGTCTCGGGTGAAGTCGAATAAAATTTGCACATTTTTGCTGTAAGTACAATTAACAATTAATATTTATTTAACAAACTAGAAATAAAAAAAAGAGTAGAATTTAAAGTCACCTTTTTAGGTATAGCAAATTAGGTAGTGGATATTAAAGTTACCCTTCTCGACTGGGTATAAATGAAATTAAAAAAGTCTTGCACTCCGGGGTGGTGTTCAAAACATACTGAACCATTGTGTGTAACAATTACAAGAATGAAGCTCAAGACTAGAAATTGTGTAACCAACTAAAAAAAAGGCCATGGTGGTTTTTACAAGTTAAAATATATAATTTTAAATTTATTCTTGGAGAATATTCATCAGTGCATATATTTTTGCTAATCAAATTATACTCTCCTATCTACAGCTTGCACTCTGGTATGCATATAATAAAATATAAATTAATTTAATATTGATTTCAAAAGACACTAACTCTGTGGCAGCAGGCATTAAGTTTGGGTATTATTTTAAATTAAAAAGACACCAACTCCGTAACAGCAGATAAAGCAGATTTCGAATTACCTCCCCAAGAACACACTTAGGTTCAGTGAACGTTAATCCGCAACATTCATAGAAGGTCAAAATCACGCAAAAGTAACTTAGTTAAACATTCACTGAACATAGAAAGCAGCGCCCAATAATATGTAAATAGAAAGTAAGCACTGAAGATTCAGGGAAGGTAGAATGAAGCTTTATTGAACATAAAGGCAGTAAAATAATATTCATACATGACCATAACTTTTGTTTTACTGCCTTTATGTTCAATAAAGCTTCATTCTACCTTCCCTTAATCTTCAGCGCATACTTTCTATTTACATATTTTTGGGTGCTACTTTCTATGTTCAGTGAATATTCAACTTAACTACTTTTGCGTAATTTTGACCTTCTATGAATGTTGCGGAAGTTGGGTTTTTATCTAAAATTAACGTTCACTAAACCTAAGTGTGTTTTTAGGGTAGTAATTAACGCTTACGGCATCGCGTTAACGTGAGGTTGAGGTGAAAAAAAACAAAACTTTATTACAGAATGAGCAAATTTAATATAAAAAGGATACAAGAAGGTTATTGTTTAAAATATTAATAATTTCGCGTACATTGACCGCAGTGGCATTTTGTTCTCGCTTATGTTTCATTTCATTTTCGTCTTGTTAAGTTTTCGCTTCGTTTTCGTTTCAGCTTCGCTTCAGTCTCGCTTCGCTTGGAAAATTCATACCAAACTTTAACGAAGCGAAAATAAAGTGTAAGTGAAGCGAAGCTGAAACGAAAATGAAGCGAAAACTTAACAAGATGGAAATGAAATAAAACATAAGCGAGAGCAAAATGCCACTCCAGGTCATCCAGGAACGTAAGTTTGCGCTGAAAAATGACGAATTGCGTTGTCAGGTTGACCAGCAATGGCATCACGCTCTCGCTCAAATCTCGTTCCATTCAAATCTCATTTCAATTTCGCTTCCATCTAATTTCAATCTCGTTTAATTTTCGTTCCATCTCATTTAAATTTCGTTTCAGTTTTGTTTGAGTGAGAACACCGTAAAACTGCGTTTGCGAGAGTGAATCAAAACATCGAAACGAAATTTAAATCAAATGAAACGAAACTTAAACGAGATTGAAA
>JABFPN010001501.1:0-28654 GCA_022817305.1 Leptoteleia sp. ZL-2020 | reverse complement strand
TTTTTTTCATCGCAACATATTAATGTGCCAATTATTCACTGAAGCGTCAGCGATTCGTTACCGAATGCGCGTAATTACCGACGATGACAAATTTCGGTCGTTTTTATCCTCTTATTTCATGATTATTGGAAGAAACTTTGCGCGTATACCGAGTGCACCGATGCAATTTGCATTAATAAATGTGTCTTTGTTCATTATTTGGACATTTAAATTTATGTCATTGAGAATTTTCTTTATTCCCACGGTAGATGTTTAACTTTTAACTTGTTACTGTTTTTGTTTCACATACATTAGTTGCTGTCTTTAGTAATTTTTTCATTGCCTTTTAACGTTTCTGGGATCCATTTTGATGATTTTGCAAATTTCCAACGAAATCTATTTAACGGTTCTCTCTTTTTCCTCCCTTTTTTTTGCGGAAAAACAACTGCTTTTTTATTAATATTCCGAGACGTGAGAATTGATATTCGCGCGGAATAATAATCGTTTGGAAGGAGGGCCCTCGCGTCGCGTTCAATTTAAGTACGTGACAATGCGGTTAAAAATGCGCGCGGCCGAAGCGAGTTGCGAAAACGCACGCCCAGTATATTAGCGTGTAAATCTGATACGTGGCAGCACCGGGGAATCACGAGCCACTTAAAGGCGGAGAGAAAAAGGAACGCAAGAAAGGAATAACGTGTTGTGCGATTGGTCGTGGGGAACGCGGAGCCCCGAAAAGTCACGGGCTGTGCTTCCCATTGTTCGGTTACATTACCGTGAATATTGCGACGATGTACCGTGAATATTGCCGCGTTACAGCGGCACTGCTTGCGTATGGTAAGACACAATGAATATTGCGCAATTACCCGCGTCCTATCAAACCCTTTCAGTAATATAGAATGAGGAAAGAGGCGAAAAAAAGGAGCTTTTTTTTGTTGCAAGAGGTAAAGGAAATGGGGCGAGACCAAGATGTTTTCGTTGGTGGGCATTATTACGGAAATTACTTGCCGAAAATGTAGGCAGAAATTGATACACGCAGAAAATAATTGCAGCAATAATTGTACTTTTTAATAACGATGACGTAAAACATGTCAATGTGGCATTCCAGTTAAGTTATAGACAGAGAAAAGCATCCATTTTTAATAAAAATGTTGCTAATTTGGCATTATACTTACAGAATATCATTACATGGAAAACTATGGAAAATTCTATTTCTTAAAATTTGTAATCCCTACACGGAGAGAAAAAAATATTAATTTTTAATAAAAAGTTTACTAGTTTGGCATTATACTTGCAGAATATCATTATATGGCAAACCAATTGAATAAAATTTATTAAATTAGTTTATTAAAAATAGTAATTCCATTCGTATTATAATAGTTTCGTAAAATTTAACAATCTGTTTATTAAATTTTAGTAAACTGTTTAATAATTGGTTTATGAATGACATAGACAATTGATTAGCGACGCTGATGAATAGCGACATCGAACGGTCAAAACATGAAATAAAGTGTTTGTCAAAAATTAGAATTCAGTTTATTAAAATCTGTAATCCCTGGTCTCTTAATTTTTAATATTCTTTTCTCTCCGTGTAGTTTCTAATTTTCAATATTCTTCTCTCTCCATGTAGTATAAATTGCAGGACATTTACTATTATTTTGATACTTTAATGGCTCGCATAATTTTGCATCGATGCTGTTATGAGGTATAGTAAATTTTGTTGTAGCTTTTTCTGCGCGTAGATTTTCATATTTATGTAAGAATCTTTTGATGAATATTGAGATGGTGCATTTTTATATTCGGAACGGGAAATGAATATTTATGAAATTTGATGTAAAACTGAATTATAAAGAAGATCGGGGGCTTGCTTTTCACGCGAACGATTTTGCTCACAAAGTGCCTGGCCGTAAAATAATTTTTCGCAACCATTTGCGTATGCGAACTGTCTTAATAAAGGCGTTCGCGGCAGTTTGGTTTATTATTATTGTTTTTATTGTATCGTTTGCTAAATTATACGTTCGGTTTGACATTTATACCGACCGGGGAAAGATGCGCGGCATTATCTGGATGTAATGAAGGGGAATAGTTGCGACGCACTGCAGACTGCTCTGCCCGTATCGTATATTATCTTTGCAGATAATGTTATTGATGGCTGCCTGGTCAGATAACATTCATGTTTTAACGCGTTGAATAGTGGTTCACGCAACGATTGTAATTGTTCTTCCGTTTAATTATTTCACGTTGGCGCATAATGATGCATGGATTCAGCTGACATGTCTCGGAAATGTAAATAATTTAAAAAACACATTTCGCTGAGGCAAGTACCGCGTTTAAATGTAAAGCCACGTGACTTATGAATGCGAAGAGATTGCGTCATAACGCGACACCCTTTGTATGCTTAAATGGTGACATGGCCGTGTGACAGACGGACTTAAATTCGGCCGTTGAGAGAATATATCACGCATGTATAATGTTTGGATCGGTTGATTCCGAACCTTTTCATAAGTTCTAATAAAATTCATTATAGAATTTGCAAGGAATGTCCGAATTAAATGAGCTTTTTATATTTATTATTCTTAGTTTGTAAATAAACTGCAAAAAAAGAATATTGATAATATTTATATCTAGAAATAATACAATTGAATACACACAATTTATCTAATTAAAATAGCTTAGAATGTGTTTATTTACTTATTAAATTAACGATAATTAATATTTGATACTAGGAGACAGAATTAACAATACAATGGACATATATTAATAATGAAGATATTTATTTTACGAAAATTGATTAAACATTGTTTGTTGATAATTATACAGTTTCTAATAGATTGTTAATGTAATCATAGCCCTAAAGGTGTCAAAGTGTAGGCTATTACTTCAAGTTATATGGCACATTTAAAATCTGTACACAATATTATTCGTACAAATTGTTTAATTTAAAAATGTCAAACATGTTTATTACAATATTTTATATATCAATAATATAACCCGTGTTATATTATCGAACTAAATAATGCAAAATAAACTTTGTTAATTTTTAATGCAAAAATGTCGGGCACATTGAAAAAAAAGTACACCATTGGCGTGCAAAAATGGCGTATCGGAAACTATGAGGAAAGTCTGATGGAAAAACTTGTGGAACTAAAAATGGCCGGATTGTATGGTAAATGCAAAGTTTCGCAGAAAGCTGTAACTGGAACGAACGTGTTCTGATTATGTAACGAAATGACGCGGGACACGCACGCAACGGCGGAAGTACGCGAATAGGCCGTACGTAGGGAATCGGCAGCCGAATATTCGCCCGGTCGGTAATGTTGGGACGGAAGAATGGTAGGACTGTGGGGGTTCTTTGGCGCGCACAGGAAGGGTGAGACTCGCAAAATATTTGAGCCCGACTCGTAAAAGCAAATGGCAAAGGCACTCGCGCGAAACACGGCCCGAGAGAGTCCTAAGCGCACTTTAGTTACGGGACATTTAACGTTCCATATATTTATCACCGGCAACGACTGCCGAATGTGCGCGTATTACATGACCTACATAAAAGCGTTCAATTACCGCGAGCTTTACGACAACATTCTGCCGCAATACGTCGGCTAAATCGAGTGTTAAGGAGACGATGATTTGCGCGCGATTTCTGAAACGAGAAATCCGACACATACGCCGGGGAGAGTGCAATGTTAACGTTGTATCTCATTTGCATAAACACACAGCCGGGCTGCGATGGAAAAAGAGAAGAAAAAAGGACGTCGATGGGAGATTCTTCGCAGGGAAAAAAAAAAAAAATTATTGCCGCCTTTTTCTTTGGAACGACTTCTTGAATGAATTATGCCGCGGATCTTTTATCTGCCGGAGAGTCGTATTACGTTCTTCGACCAAGTTAATGGCTCTTTGAAAGAAGTTTCATTAAAGCTACCGATTTTTGAAATCAATTTTGGATATTTTATTGTCGTTTTGTTGAGCTTCTTTTTTTCTTAACAAGTTCGTTGGAGTACACTATACTGCATTTAATGTTATTTGTTGTCTAATGAGTGGATTAAAATGTGGAATATCTTTTATCAGTCATTTTTTAACTGTCAATTTTCCGTAAAAATTTGTAAATGAATTATTGATAATTTTTTTTCTATCAATGAAGTTCTTTTAGAACATCTTGACTTTTTCAATTAATTCCGGAAATATATATATATATAAATTCTTTATCCCCACATTAATTCAATTCTTATTTAAAAGTTGATCTTTTTGCGATGCAAAATTGTTGCCAACGCCCGGGGAATGGTTGGTTGAAATTTATGAAAGAAAAGTTTCGAATATCGAATTCCCTAAATGCGAGACCCTCGCCGAAAGAATGTTATTCCACATTCATTTGTCGGCGCGCAAAAAGCGGCGTCGTTCCTCTCGGCGGGGTTTTAACGCGCGACGCAACTGCATTTGCAGCCCCGGCGAAAGTTCGGGTCCGCGGCGTCGTATCCGAAGCTCCGTTTGTTTTGACATAATTTGCGCACTTTCCTTTTAATTAAATTGATGTGAGCGCGCGCGGAAAGACGCGAGCGTCGCCCCGGCGCACAAAGTTGGTATTTCAGCGGCGAATTCTCCCGGCAACAAATTGCTCCTCTGGTTTCGAGGCAGCGTCTTCCAGGCCGCGGCGACGTGAATTTAGACTACGAAAACTTTGCCAAGTGCTTTAATACCGCGAGTTTAGGCACGTACATGCCGTCCTTTCAATCTTTCCCACCGTCTCCAGCCATCCAGCGAAAACATAAGCCGCGATATTATACCTCGTAGCCATAATCCCGCAAACCGCTCGCCCAACGACGACGAATCGCAAACGTATCCGCGACTCTCCGTCTGCCTTTCAACAAAACCGCATTACTTTCGCGACTATTATCATTCGAATGCTTTGATGTCGCGGACTTTCCTTTCCTCCTCGGCTTTTATTCGACACAATGCGATAAACTTCCCTCCGTAGTTCATCCTATACTCCCTTGTATTTGACAAATTGAAAATGGATAATACCCGTGGACACCGTGGACTTTGGAGATTATTCGCCTGCTTCGCCTTTTATCGCCCTGACCGTTAATATCGCATTATCATATTTTTTAAAACATCCTCATCCGATTGGAACATACATAAAAGCCCCCCGCCCCCCCGTTACAAGAATACGTTTTACGCGCGTCCGAGGTATTTATCACATTATTAAACCGTACGTAAAGTGTAAATAAAATTTCGCCGGTGGTTGAAATTGAAATTTTATCCCTGTAACAATTCCGGGTATAAATATTTCGACGTTAATTCGCGATCTAACGATTCGGCATATTTTATTGATGCCAACGCAATTTCCCACGCTACATCGGAGCCCCGGATAAATTAATTTACAAAAATGCCTCGCTTCGCAGTTGGCATGGTTGCCCAGGGGGGGAAGGGCGAAGCCCGCGCGACCGATATCTCGGCTCATAAAAGACCCCTCCGCGTCTGCGATAACTTGCGAATTAACAAATCGCAGCCACAAATCATAACATCTCGTAATGAAATCGTCAAGCGTTTCCCCCGGATGGTCGGTACATCTCCATTTGCCAAAGGCGCCCGGTGCTCGGCAGGCAACCCCTCCCACGCCTTTGGCCCGATATCGATTGGACGTCGTTCAATTAACGGGAAAGATCAGATAAGCGGCCGTTTCGGAAGAAATCGAAATATCGCGCGCTTTCTTTCACGCGGTGGGTGGGGGGGAGGAAGGCACACATATTCGAGGATGAAAAATACGCCGCTCGAGCTCGACGATACACGAGCTCGGGCGCTCGGCAAATCACGATGAGGGCAGCGCAGTCAGCGAACACGGCCCGTATTATCTACAGGGTGCTCGCTACAAACGGCGCGGGGCCGTAACAGAGACAGCTAATTATTTAGACACGCTTGGACGCCACTCCATCGATCACTCCCACGACCTCCTTCGCTAACCCTCTTCTCTTCTTCCGTCTCCGTCTATCCCCGTCGCCCTCTCGCTCCCTCTCGCTCCAACCGTCCCAACCCCTGCTTCCTACTCTCTTTCTCTCTCTCTCTCTCTCTCTCTCTCTCGCTCTCTTTCCGCCGCGGCATCCGTCTTGCTCGCTCCAATCTCTCGAGCAACGCACTCACATTAAACGCACACCGAGCCGCGCCGAGCCACAGACACGCAAGCCAGACAAACTGACACACATACCACGGACGAAAAGCTTTCCTTTACCGTTCGTTCGCTCCCTCGCTGTACTGTATCTTAAATACCTTAATTGTGCAGTTTGGTGGAATCGATATGCTGCTTTATTTACGCATTTTCTGCTACGGTTCAGTTGCTCGCAATGTTGCTATTACCTCACCGAAAAAAGGAAGGGAAAAAAAATTTATTTTTACCTTTCCCACCCCGCCGCTTCCCCTCATCCATTCCGTCGCTCTCAAATTTGTCTTTTTGCAAATTGATACAAATGACGCGCCAGTTTAATGCGCTCTTGAGATTTTTGCTTTAAACGTAATTGTTTAATTTTTATCACGGCTGTTTGATGATCTTTTCGATAAGGATAATCATTTTCAACGGTTTTCAATTCGTGCTAATTTGAATTTGAAAATTAAGTTCCACGTTAGGTACGAATTTAACGTTTCAAAAGGATTAATTGTAACAAAGAGTTGATTTGAACACTTGCAAGGGGAATCTGAACGTTGGACTATCAATCGTAAAAATAGTGGTTTTATTATGCCCGATAAAAAAAGTTACTGTAAAGAATCGTTGTACTGTATCGTAAAAAAAAGAGATAACGCTTTTTTACATGCGTTGAGTAAAAGATGTCGGTCGATGTTATCAGATAAGTATGAAAATTTTATCGTATTGTTTTATAAAATCATTGGCGTGTAAAGTTGAAATCTATTTGAATGAAATGAAATGAAAAGACTTGGAGGGGGGGGGGGGGCTCGGAGACTTTGCAATGCGGTACAGTAATTTTTAACTTTTAATCTTTTTACGGCGTGTAAGATGTCTTAAGAGTCTGCGGGCTTTAAGAATTGCTGACACCGGGCTCGCTTAAGAATTCAATGAAACATAGCTTTTATGGAATGAAAATTATATTGCTTTTTTTTCATTATTTATTTCGCCACATCGACGCGCCGAGAGCTTGGCGAGAACGCGGCACCCTTCGTCCGGATACCCGCGCCCATGTTTTAAAAAATCATTCTTCAATTTGAATACACACCGAGACGAGTTATTGAATAAAAGAATAGACACTTCTTCGTGGAACCATCGACCGGGGAAAGCGCGTTGTTTATTACTTAATCCATGTCGGCGTAGCATTTTTTATAGCAAAGGTAAAGAGGTCGCCTGGGTTAAATAATTTCCAACGCTGCGAAGTGCGTGTGTGCAAATTCAATTAATAATTTGCAATTAAAAACACATCCTTTTCAATGTAAACGTCAACTGTGTCGTCCGCGGTACATTAATACGGCGATTTTATTGGTTATCAAGCGAAAAATGATGCTTGAAAATTTGCATTTTATTGCCAAACGGTGCACGTTTATTTGCTCCGCGAATTTTTGCCGTTTTTTTTTTATTCACCTCGATGCGACGGGTTATGAGACGCGCTCCCCTATTTACGGTATTTATTGTTTCGTATTCATTTCGCGACGCCAAATGAACGATTACGAATAGGAATGGACGAATTCCGTGTCACTTCCTTAATTCGATTTTTAATGACTCTGTGATCCGCAAATAAAGGAGATTCGGTTTCGAATTTCAGCGGAATGTCATTCATTTATAGCCATTACCTTTTAAAATCGCAAAACGAAAAAAAGAAGCCTTTCAGTTCGTTTCATCCTTACATTCGAATCACGTTATACAACAACAATTTACTTAATGAACATGAAAAATTAACATTGCAAATGTACATCCAATTATTTTCATTTTCCTTTTTAAATTTTTATAAATTAACATAATTTCGGAATCATTTTTGACCGAACAGTTATTAACACTTGTTGACTTTTTTTTTTATTTGCTTTTTCTTATAACGAAAGGACGTTTTAATGTACAACGGGACAAGTATGTTATTTCGTTAACATGCGAGATTCTTAAACTAATGATCGTTGGTAATAAAATGTGAAATCTGCGGATTATCAAACAAATAATCCAGCAGGAACTAATTATTCAATTTTATCAACAAACCACATTACGGTTACGTCGACAATCTACATTGTACGATCTGACTCGTTAATTTAACGAGCCAGTTTGTGCGCGCTCTTAGCTTACCAATTTTCATTGGAACGTCGAAGCTAATTTTTGAAAGCAAAACGTACCATTATAATTCAGCAGATTAGAGCACAAAGCGGAAAGATTGTCGACGGACAAAAACAACTTTGTCTAGCCGCTCGCAAAAATGACCGCAAATCTGTTAACTGGAGCATCACAATGTAACGTCGATCTGGATGTAATGTGGTATAACGTTGCGTGACAATGTTTATTGTATAAACTGTCAATGTTTTGCGCCAGAGCGACGCATTGTTTCATACAATTTGTACACCCGTAAATGAGTTTCGCTGTCCGCCAACGGGAATTGCCAAATTGTGATATTGATTCAATTTCACTTAATCGACGACGATGCCAGTTGTGAGCAACATTCAAAACCAATTATAAACATTTTAAAGTCACTCGAGCAAATAATTGTCGTAATTACGGCGAAAGGGAGAACGAAAGGGAGAGAGATAAAAGAAAAAAGAAAGAAGACGTCAAGACGACGCGTATAATTTGTTTAAATGTTACATTTTCTTTTTAATTGAATTATAAGCGTACGTAGTTTTGTCAGGTCTGCTTTGGCTGTGACAATATATTTGCAACAGATCATAATTGCACGAAAACGACGACTCCTTATTTTGCGACGCGCGAAAGGTTAAATCGAAGAAATGTATATTCGCGGCAAACCGGCGGTGGGAAGGGAAGAGAAGGGGGAGCGAGATAGAAAAATGAAATAAGGAATAATTCTATATACACGTCGCAGACGCGCGGTTCAACGTGGCTTCTTTTTTACTTCTCGACGGGCGAGCGAAAAAGAGACGAAAAAGGTGCGCAACGGAGAAAGGGTGTCGCGAGGGTGGGGAGAAAATAAAATGAAAAACAGATTTCGCAGAATGGAGATTGCGTCGTTAAAGGTGGTTGATTTTAATTTCACGGAGCACGAGCCTTCAGTTACGCTCCGGATACAATTCACCTAAGCACTCTATACTCGCGTCTACAACATCCTATATACTGGGTGCTCGAACTATCAGCATTACCGTGACCGGTTATCTACTTATGAATCGTTATATTTTGTTCCCAGCCAGTTGAAGTACGTCATGTTAATTCAGATTTTAATTGCGTGGAAACTTTTATTCCAAAACTTCTTGAGCAAATAAATGAACAAGATACGTGTAAATTCGTATTTATGTTGAGAAAAAAGTTCACTCAAAAATTAATATACTGTATGAGAATTTTGAAAAATTTTATATTACGGCAGATTTAAGATAACTTGCAAAAAATAATCAGAATGATAACAGTTTTTTATGATAATATTTGTATATGATACTTTTTTCTGTGTATTTGAAAGTTTGATGAAAATTGCCCGATAAAAAATGTTTCATTTGAATTATGGGATTAAAAGCGTATAAATATGACAAGCTGTTTACCCATTTTTGCCAGCTTTAATGCTTTTGGCCGCTATAATTGGCGCGGAGTGCCTCTTAATATGCAGACTTTCAAGAATGGAAATACAAGCATTTTCATTTCCTCGAGTAAAAGTGTTGGTAAATAAATTTATTGTGAATTAAACGCGCCAATTTCGAGAAAGTTGAAAATTAGGGGAATTCCATTGTACGAAACAACGTAGCTTTCAGCGAAGCATTTAAACACTTAAACATTTATTCACGAATTAACTTGACAAATATAATCCGATTCATAATCATCGCAATCAATAACAACGATACTTTTATGCTATTGATCTCGCGCAGCAAATACGTAGATAAGAAAGAGAAACAATTTGCGGTCACAAAGCTTCTACCATTAATAAATCCTGCAATGTATATTTACGTAAAAATTTGTCGATAAGTTGCGTCATAAGTTGGCGAATCGGAATCCCGCAAATCCACGACAATAAATATAAAACAGTTCGAGGCGTCAGAAGGAAGTCCGACTTGGGAGACGCGGAAGAGCTTCCGCCTGAGAGGATGATCGTTACAAATAGTACAAGTCAATCAAAGAGATAGATATCCTACTTTTTTCTCTCCCCCCCCCCCCGCCCCGGCCCTCGACGTAATTGATTCAAAATCACGCTCGTTAAAAACTCGTTCGAAAAGATACGCTGGCCGTCGTTCAATTATGACTTTCGTATCGTTCGAATGGATTTTGCACGCGGCAAAGTATATTTACGACGTATAAAGGCGGCGTGGAATCGATACAATGAAAGTTGGAAGGATCCTAAAAATTAAAGACCTCGACGCGAAAGCAAATAAACGATGAGGAGTGTGGCGGTGTTGGGTGGGGGTAGAGGAGGGGTTCAGGGGGAGGGTTGGTAGCGGAGTATGATAGGGAGGTGTAAAGGCACGAGAGGGCCAAGGGATTTATTTTTACGAGGAGTCTCGTTTGCGAGCAAAAGAAATACATTTTTATCGGGGCTCGATATCTTCGTTAAATTATGATTCAACACGATCGGGAATTGCGCGCCGTCTACTCCATCCGTCGTTTCTATTTCGAGCCGTTAATCCGCAAGAAATATGACCGCGTCGGACGTTTTCCTTATCACGCACGGTCGGTCACTCGATATCGGGGTTGGCCTGTGTAAACCGGCGCGCGGCACTTTTTCGTCGGCGCATATTTACCCCGCGCTCTCGTAAAATCGCACTCAACTCCGATTGTACGTGAGGACCCGGCACGCCGAAGGATTAGGATTTAATAGCGGGGATATCGGGTTACGTTGGTCCTCTCGTGTGCACGGCCGCGCGCGGCTACGATTATGGTTGATGCGCAAATAAAGCGCTTGTAATAACCATTCGACGGTACCGAAGGCCCTTTTGTTGTATCACATCGGCCGCAGTAATCATACCGTATGCAACGTCTTATTTTTGCGCGCACGTCAATGAATCTTGAGCGCGATAATGATTCGTTTCGAGGGTACGCCGTTATGGCCTCATTTATGAAGCATTAAATGATGTAAATTTTAGTTTCGTTTAAATAAAGATAGCTTTCCAGCAAAATTCGGAAACAACGCGATCGTTTGTCTCGTAAATGATGATAGTTTGCAAATTGTACAAAATATTTACAAATTTAATTTTTTTTAATCTTTATAAATATTAATTTGTTAATATTCATTTTTTTAAAATGAACAATTGATATCTATATCGACCAACCAAAAATCTGCAAAATAAATTTTTTATTACGGAATGTCTATTCCCAACGAGCACAAGTCTGAATTTGTTTGATCAATACTTTAAGAGATATATATCATTGCAACCATCTAGCGAAAAAATAATGTGTTTCTTTTTCCCCAAACTAATATAAACTCATAAATGCGGAACTCGTAAAGGCGATTCCAGTGTAAAAAGCTGGCACGCCTAATTTACTCCAGGAAAAAACTAAAATCCAATTTAATGACATTTTATGTTTTATATATACAGTTCAGATTATCAAAATTATTTTTTTTATATCACAAAAGGTTGTATTATATTATACATTTTGTAAATCCTAAATCAATATTTTGAAATTTTAAACGCTTTTTTCTCGTAAACATGAATAGTGGAGTTAGATTGTTTTACCTTCAAGCCACAAACATATTGTTTTATTCTCATAAAAAAAAATCGGTGAAATACTTCTTTTTAATATTCATTCACTAAAATAAATTTACAGAAAGCATTTTATGGAACCATTATTATCGTATGAAAATTGAAAGCTCAATACGTAGTTAAAATTTTACTGAGAAGTATGTAGTCAATTCATAAAATCGTAATCCAACATATATTTTAAATCGTTGTTAAAAGTCTAAGCTTTTTATATAGAAAAAATATCGTATCTGAAATTGTGACGTTATCTCTGGATTTTTGTTTCTGTAGAGTTTTTTTTAGCTAACTATCAATTTATAATAGTTTTATTGATTAGTTTTTACAGGTAATTTTCTACAGAAAATTAAACCGTAAAAAAGCTAATAAATATAACAAGCTTTGATTGAGATAATAATTTCAATAATATAAAGTAAATTTTGTGCATCACCACTTTAGAAGAAGAAAATACCTGATTGAATACCCGCGTGGAAAAATTTTATCGCCATAACAAAAGCCATGGTTGATTCTGTGGGACCGAAAATTTGCCGTGCCACATTATCAGCCACTGTGGCTTCTGCTGTGGCACTAAAATTTTTCCACGCGGGTAGGTATATAATTAATTTCTATCTTGTATAATCAGTAATATTTCAACAGTAACAATTTCCAGCACGTTATCCTATGATTAGATTAAATATTCTTACAAACTTGATATCTGTATGATATTTGACAATAATTTTTCCTTTATTGTACAAACGGATTCGCTTTAAGGTTCCAACACAGTAATTCCTAACGGCTTTTTTTTGTTCAATGAACGTTTAATAATTCGTTAATTAGCATTTGTTGGTAATTAAAGCATAACTGGAGTGAACTATTGAGACTAGAGATGCAAAGGCACTTATTCTGCCACAGTCGTGACAATTTTTTGCTGCCACGTGGGGCTTTCGCTTTGGCATTGAAATTTTTTCAACGCGGGAATTGTTAAAGCGAAAATGCCGCACCTATATAAACGCCATAAAAACACCCTCTAATTAATACAAATGAATGCTGTCATAAATTTAAATGTCCCGTCCGTTTAACGGCGGCCATGAAAAAGTTTCGGTTGTTTATAACATTATTCAAACGCAGTTGAGCATAATGCATAGACGGAGCGCGGTTAATTGAACGCATTAGGACACGCCGCGTATGTGGGTTTATTATAATAAGCCGGCGCACCCCCGAATGAAACAATAACAAGGCCAATAAAAGCGCGCGGACGTTAAATATCGTCGTCGGCGCGGCAAATTGAGGCGAAATGATAATATAAGTGTCTCGTAATTCGAGCGCGCTCGCAAGTGCACTCGGCATGTGTGTATTCAGAGCGAATCGGCAACCATTTCGCACGTTGCGTCAGCAGGCTCGCTCCGGTTATTGCAAATTAAGGCAACCAATTAGCCCACGAAACTCCAATATTGCGTTCCGATGTCGCGACACGGAACGATCAATCGATTCTACGCTCGTCTAATGGAATTGTTCGCTAAATGGAACAGATAAGATAACGCAAAGGCGCCATCGATCGAAGTCTTCACGCAGCGTAACTCAATGCGAAATTGATGCCAGTTTTCGCGTCGCAGCTTTGCCTATCTTTCCGATCTGGGGGCAAAGATGAAGTAAACAACGTTCGCACTGGGAAAAAGAAAATTTTAATGTTAAAAAATGGAAGTAATTGGACCTTTATATGCTTTGAACCTTACCTTAAGTCTATTTAATAAATGTAATTAAATATAGTTCGTTACTAAAATATAAGTTGTAATATTTATTACTTTAGTTTGACAGTTATAGTTTTAACATAAATATAAAAATTTTGCAAAAGTAGTTATTATTTTTATTTGCTATTGTACAAAAATATCTTTTTTTAACATTTATTAAATATGCCTAACTGTTATTGATTATTTTATTAGTGTGGGAGCTTCTATTTTTCTCCGCTTCGTAATCAGCAGTATCTGACAAGTGCATTCAGATTTTTTTATTAATTATTTTTTAACCATTACGTTTAATTTAATTACAACGAAATTGATACAACGACATTTGATACGCTGAGAGAAATTTATAATTCGATGCATCTATATTTTATAACAACTCTGGATATGTGTGTATTTGAAGTATTCCTTTAGATATGATAAAGTGTTTCAAACACAAATACTCACGATTTAAAATATTTAACAAATGCCAATATTTTTCCTGGCGTAGAGTAAAATGTGATTTTGGTGAGTACGAAATGACTGATTCTATTCCTTGATAGTGATATTTTTTTTAATATAGTAGCAACTACTAGTAAATCTCTATCAGTGTACTTTTAATTAAAATTTTCAATTAAAATTTTGCGGATAAAGTCACAAATATCAAGTTTTTGAATGACAACAATATCTTTCTTAGCAAATAGATTGGATTGAATTAAAGAAAAGAAAATCGTTCGTATCATCGCAATTAATTAATTAGCCAAACAGAGGGAGACGCCCTTGTTTGACCAAAATCTTTTGTCTGCCTCAAGTTTTGACTATCTCTGTTGGGAGTCTAAACCGAAGCTTTGCTAAAACTTTGTATCGAATTACAATCGGTCTCGTTAACCCTTTCGGCGTCGCGATCGACTTACAAAAGGCGCACAGTTTAACGCACACATTAGAAATAGTTGCGCAGAAGACGGCGTCCGCATGCCGCGCCATTGCCTCGTGGTTTTGGTGAACGGGATAAGGGTTCGAAAATAATATTCAGTCAAGGATTTGGATTGGCGAAACGTGACACCGGTAAGCTGATCGTCGACTCTGCCGTCTGTTTTTGTCGGTGACTCGTGTTTAGTTTACCTCTAAGTAATCTTTACATCAGAATAATTACATCGCAGGATCACAGTTTCCTTGTTAGTTTTGTGTAAAAATATATAGCACACTTTTGAAGAGAGTTCCTCTGGGGTAAAATAATATCACAAATCAATGTGATATGCATTTTTTAATTCTTTTCATATTCCCTTCTAACGCGTTTCGTTATTAAAACAAATCGAGCAAATAAAAAAAATAAAATAAACAAGCGATTTGAATAAATTAACAAGAAAAATATAAATTGTAAATATATATATAAAAAAAACCTTGTAGAGCATTTTTATATATTACAAATAAATGGAAAACGAAAAATAGTAAACAGCCATATTTCGAGAATTTAATTCTTCACATTTGCAACATTAAAACTCAGGTATCCTGATTAATTTCGCAAAGTGATAAGCCGTAAAGTGAAATGTATTAAAATTACTTTCAATTCTTCACTCTTTCTTTCATGTTCGCGAGAGTTCGTTATTGATGTTGAAATCCTGAAACAAGATTGTCGATAGTTTTGAATTTCCACGCGGTACAATCGACACTTTAAGTACAATTTAATATTCAAATAACACAAGTTACGAAGACAAACCGATAGTCCGAAGCTGAGCGATTCGTTTCGCCATGAATTGACGTCCGAGCGTTAATAGAAGTCGCGAGCATCGCGGTCATCTCTTGGACGCGACGCGCGTTAATTAACGCGAGCCGAAAACTATCGGGTTTCCCACGAGACTCGCGCGCTTACGCAACACGGAAACGTACGCTTCATTGTTTTATTCATAAAACTTAATCCGCGGCGTATGAATAATGGATCGATCGAGTATGTGTTGATAGTAATCAGAGAATGGCGCGCGTATTTACATGGTCTTTCGTCGTCGTAATTCACCGGCGCGAAGTGAATTACATTCAGGCACTCGAATATACGACGCACTGAAAAATGTATTATGTAAGAGCGATCTACCTTCGACGTAATAAAATATCCTTTATCATCTTTACGCTGTATTTTATTAACTGTATCATATATTTCTCCGAACGTGAATCGCACTCACGAGGATGTATATTTTTCATGGTCGCGCCACTCGGTCCCCAGTGGTTCGGAAGTGTCGCCCGATATTGCCGTTTTAACCCGCTAAGCTCGCAGTGTTCCACAATTTTTTACTCCTCTTTCCAAATTACCCAATTTTTAGATCTTCCCTGGCACCTACGGAACTAATAGACGCATTCAATGTTATTGATCGAGTGTTCGATTTTTACTACATTTCAGAATTAATTTACCCTAAAGAATAATTTATGGATTGATTATTTTCCGGCTTGTTCCCTTATTGATGAGTCGATTTTTTTTCCATTTCTATCGGATTATTGTGAACGTATTTTAACAGTGAAAAAAAATTATTGACTAGAGCGCACAGAAACGAAGTTTTATATAGTTTTACTTTTTTCGTATGATAAATTTTGTTTATATTTTTAACGACAATCGCTTATTATTTTTGTGTTTATATATATATATATATATTAGATATACGTGTCTGGTTTATAGGTATTATTTGGAAGAATTTGTTCAACATACTCTCCGCATTATTTCGAAATTTATTACTTCGCTAATACTTATTTTTAATCTGGATAATATGGATAAATCAAATGAAGTAAATAAAAAATTGAATTCTAACAAGTATAATTTTACGATAATCTCCGAAACCAACTTACTGAAATCGGATTATCGGAATTTTAAACAAATTATTCCATTTCCTTCATCGGAAAATACAAATTCCAAAAAGTGTTTTGCAAAATGAATTTCAAACTTCACTAATGCCCCGCTACCATACTCACAGACCATATTCATAGTATAAAATTGATATAAAAAAATTGCAGTACCCACGATTCACATCAGGACCAGAGAATTCACAAACATATTTTGGTCTATTTTAATTAATTCCATCAGACAAAATACGCAACTGGCGACGGTTCCAGCAAATAACTTAGCCTCGAAATATTCACCAGCAGAGTAGTAGCCTGCGAAAAAGAAGCGTCCAATTGGTGTGCTCGCGTGGTGGCGGGCTGTAAAGTGGCGAATTTTACAACGTCACACGGCAGATTTGCAATTGCGCGACGCGAAGAGCCCAGCGAAGGCGAGGACGGAGAGTGGCTTTCGTCCGAGAGATCAATGCGGGACAAGGAGCAGGAACGGGTTACGGTCCATTACGATGAAGGAACAACTCGGCCGTTCTCATCAGAAAGTCGTTAGCGGCGTGCAAGCATCGCGGTCGGCGCGCACTTTGCCCAGGTTTCTGCAGTGTGTACACACTCGAGAGCGATGCGGACCGCTCGCATCCGTTGACCCGAACCCACCGTCGCCCGGTCTCCTTTGCTCGCAGGACTCGGCCCCCTCGGACCCACTCCCTCGGCCCCAGGACCAGAGCAAACTCGTAACAGCGTCGCGAGAGCACTCCAAAGGAAAGAGTTAACTTGCACTCGTGATCTCGAGCACGAACGATTCATCTCGAGTGCGCGCTTTCAAAGTACCGCGCTCATTTCCCAACGTGCGTTTCTTTTCATTAGTCCCATTAACCCGTGACACTCGCTACAATCAAGGACCCCGAGCGCGACCGTTGCCGAGCCACGAATCTGACCGGCCGGCCGACTATTAACGCCAAGTGGGCTCCACTTGTGGCAGAATGCGATTTCGATTTGGAACGGCGACGAGCACTTGTTGGGTCATCGCTTCCTGGGTCGTTGCTTCCTGGTCGCTCGCTCGGAAATGAGTTCGCTCGAAAAATTGATAATTCAATGGCTCGTGTATTAGTTCGAGCTGTTGCGACTATTGTCCAAATTTCCAGCGAAGGAAAAGAAGTCCTCGTGGACTTTGCAGGGGTCGAATGGAAGTTTTCGGCTGTTCGCACTTTTGTCGTATAATTGGTGTTAGTTATAAAATACGCACGGTTCGATTCCTTATTTCTTTCGATTTGACGACACACTCTGATTTGTTATTTAAATTGTTTTACGGTGTACACTTTAGATGGTTCTCGCGTTAAGATACGTCGGCTTTCGAAACGTTTGGAAGGCAAGAGTTTGAAATTGGATTTATTGAATTATGGAAGCATGCAATTTTGCAGGTAACCTTTATACCCAGAAAAACTGCGATCGCTTATGCCTGTAGACGTTTTCTTCCTTTCTTTTCATTTCAATGGAACGTTTTAAAGCGCGTTTCGTCGCGAAACAACACGCAAAAAGAATGAAATATGTCGAATGCATTTACGTTTGTAAGCGGATCTCTCCTGCGACGGCGAATCCGTTTGATACGAAACTTCCTCGAAGCACGCGCAATTGTTTACCCGAATCCGTATATACCTATAAAGAGGACGATCGGTTTTCTTCGAGTGAATTACGACGCGAGCTATATACCCGCAGTTTGCTAATACTTCTCTTTGTGGTCCAACAATGGTATCCCGTCGATGCGACGGAAATAAAATATCTACAAGAGATACCGTCGATCGGGCTAATAAAAAAAATGGGGATCCTCGCCTCTCGGTAAATTTAATCTGCCTGTTAATTAACGTTATTTACATCGGCCAAATAATTGCCCTAATTGTGTGCAAAATATAAGAAATTAACGGGGGAATTTTCGATCCGCGGTACCAAAGGGTAACGGCGTAATGAGGCGTAATTTACATACCACCATCCGACGGTGTTGTTTAAATTTATTCACAATTACGTTAATCGCACGGGCAACGGCCATTTTATATTTAACGTGAAATCCATCTAATTACATTTGCGCTGAAAGATCGCAATTTCGGCGACCATTCATCGGCGCAAATCCCCGGCTTTCAAGCGAATATCTCAATTGAGGCCCTTTTTGGTAATCCAACTATGCGCGAGCATCGAGTGAAAAGCGCATAAAAGAGCAACGAAGAATCTCATCACAAGGACAGGGAGAGTCCGGGTAGGGGGGGGGGGGCGAAGCCCGATGAGTATCTCGCATCGTGAATTATGAAACAACGTGTTTAATGATGCGCCAGAGCCAGCCTGCTATAAATTTCGCGCGAGGGTTGCGGTCGCAAAACCCTCTCTTCATTCTCGTCATTGTCACCTCGCCCTTGTACCAACCCTCGCACGCGTTTCCTACGCGCATTTGAGATTTCCGCATTCCGGACGAGGCCCACTCAACCTGTGACTTCCATTCGGACGAGCCCATTCACTTCCCTTCATTTTTTCGGTCCGCAAAACAGCAATTTTTATTCCTTTTCCTCCTATTTTGCCACTCGCTCGATTTCATATAGATAGATTTCGCATCACGCACGGGGCCGTTCGCATTATTAAAGATGGCCGAGAGATAAAGGTCCGCTTGTCAAAGCGGGAATAAATTATAAGGAACTGCGCGGACGACGCCTTCTCCATTATTTTGGACAGTTTTTTCCTGAAATTTGTCCCCGTCTTATTTTTGCTTGTTTCTCCGTTTGCGAATAATGAGATCTCGTTAAAAATGGAAATAAGATCCCGGACAGTGACGCTCAACCCTTAAATTACGCTCCCGATACACTGAAGGTTACTAATTGAGACGTCACGGTCGTCTTAAAATGACGGAGCCACGGTGCATCCAGATTCGGTTCCATTTCGAAGATCAAGATTAGTCGCGGTTGCATCCACGGCATTTCAATCAATTCCCCAAAGATTATATCCGTCTGGGAATTTATTTGATTTAGCGCGTAATCCGAGCCCGCGCTTGGACCGAATTAATTGCATAAAATCAAATGCTAGTGAAAAACAATGGTTCTTAAAAAGGGGGCTTTTAACGTCCGAATAAAAAGTAACTACGAGTCCCTTTTTTTTTCTCCCCCCTCCCGTTCGCGTAAACTTATAGTAATGGGAGAAGCCCGGGCAAGTATTCGTCGAAAATTTATCAACTTCACCATAATTAATTCAACTCGAAAATTCCAACTGCAAAAACTTGCAATTCGTTACCATTAAAGCCGAAATTCGTGCGAAATTAGTCCATCCCGAGTTAATAATAACCCCTTGGCAGAGGGAAAAAGTCTCTCGGGCGCATCCCTTCCGTCTGCGGCATAAACATTCGGAGCATCCTCCCCCATCCTTTTGTTTTCGCGCGAAAGTAATTTAAAGGCGGAAGTTATTCGCGTTTTGCGACGGTTGTTATTACTCATATAGCGTGCGTCAGTTCTCACACGGGGACTCAATAGTCTTTCCCCCCCCCCCTTTGTCGTCGCCCCCCGCCCCCCGACCTTCCGTCGGCTCGATTTCCCCGCCTCTTCCCCTCTTCGCTACCATGGCTCGTGAAATTAGAAAACTTTTTATGTACGCCAATTTTTAACCAACACGCGCTCTTCAACGGTAATTACTTTTTAAGCTTCTCTTTTGCATATTATCTTCGGCGCTGTATCGTTCTTGCCCGATGGGGGTGGCGTTGGCAAGTGGGGTCAGAGGGAAGAGGGCGGGGGGGCAGGGTTAAAGAGTGTCAGCGTCTCAACGCTCGGGTGACACCGTTTACAATTTGTATGACAAGAGGAGCGGGCCGCGTAATAATGCGGAGGCGCTGAATTACACCGCTTTTATTAATTCTCATTACGGAGCGAGTAGACCGATGCATCCCATGCCAACGTAATCTCACCTGAAGTGGCCGCATTAACGGGCTATTCATTCGCGCATTGATTCAAGCCGCTGCCTCTCGCTGTTCCAGCTACCCCGATGTGCATTACGCTGCTATTGCTGGCGTGCTTACTCGGTTGCACGCTTAGTTGCTCGAATAATGTTACGAGCCAGCGTCTGCTTTTATAGCTCTCGCTTTGTTTGTTCTACGATAAACAGTTCGACAATATCACCGGATTTCGGCTGCGCCGCGTTTTTTTTTTCCGCCGATATATCGTATCGCTTATTCACGATACTTAAGTTGCTTGCGTCAATCATTTATCTCTTCGATGACATTTTCAGAAATATCCGAGTTGCCGCTGAGCGTTTGATATTTATACGGGGTAATCTGCTGTCAAGCAAAGTCAAATGTCAAGTTTCATGGAAAAAAAAAAATTTGATTTATAATAAAGTTGTCTTTTGTTTTATATAAGGTACCTGTACCTAATATGGTCTACCTGAGGTTTGTTTGTTAACCTTTAAGCATCGAAACATATATTCTATCAGTACCCGTATAGGATACTTGTCCATTTTGGATGTAGGTACTTTTTACGTATGTTCAATAATATGCGTACTTTGTTGAGAAAAGTGGGACAAATTTTGCATACTTTATGATAATCGAGGATAAATTGCCTTTTTTGGTCATTATTTCTCTGATATACGGAAACAATTAATATCTATTAGAACATACTTTATTACATTTTCAAATGAGTTTATTATACTTTGTAAAGTTTTCAGTACCGCAGTTATGAAGCATTATTACGATTAAAAAACGTAATATTGAGCTACTGCATTGAAAACAAAAACATTAAGAATTACTGTACTACAACCTTAATGCGTAGCCATGTAAACATAATTTATTTACTTTTATTTTACGAAATTGTAAAATTGTATAAATTGTTATTAATGATTTTGGAAAAATCCAATTTGCCTGATAATATTAACAGATATAATAAGATTGCTAGTGGTGAATGACGTTTCATAAAAATTTAAAGGTACAATTTGTAACTTTCAAATTCAACAGCCACTTCATTTGGCTAAATTTGACTTTATTCTTGTTATTATTAAAGGAATGAAATGTCCAAGTTGAAACGTATTCGACTATTTCTTTTATTCGCATACTTTGTATATACATTTTACAAACATCATGGTCTTTCAAGCCTCAGAGTCTCTCGTTACGCGGTTCCTATGCAACGGTGTAATGCGGTGGCGTTGCTAATATTATCTTCGCCTATCTTTTTGAAATGCGTCGACTTCTAACGCGGTGTAAGTTTTGCCAGCATTTTTACAGTCAATCTGTTAACTTCTCGTTGGTAAACCATATTCTTGTTTCAGTAATACGATAAACCCGGAAGTCGGTTAGTCTACTCGAGTTTTAATATTTGCGCGAAACGGGGCCAACCATACATTCAGTGAAATACATTTAATTGCACGCACGTATAGCAAGCGACTGTCTATGCAACGCGCAAAAGGCAATATGAATTCCAAACACACTTTCCATCCAATGTTGTTCTGTTTATTAATTCACATGTACTGCTTTTGTTTGTTTCAGGTGAGCTTACTAGAACTCATTTTTGCCAACTAAGGGCCTTGGAACGTAATATATGAGATAGGTAAATTTATACTGGGGAAACAAAAATTTAATTAAACGAATAAACATATCTTTTGCTTTGAACTGATATTAAGGTATATAAGGTATATGATCAATGAATATTGTTGAGGCATTATAAACTGGTATAACAAAGGTGCATTTAAAAACATTATTTAGTATAAATTGTAGGGAGTTCTATTAAAAAATTGAATCGAATTTCTTTACTTAATTATTAAAGTTTAGTTTATGTTAATTTCGTACTGAACTTGCAGGATATCAGAATTTATTTGTCATTTCAATAAAATGTGTTAAATATAGTAATTAAATTAAAATACTTAAAGTAATCAAAATAAATATTTAGTCTGTGATAATTGTGATAAGTATCAGTTTATAGTAACAACAAAGATTTAACGTATAATTTATTTTTCTTCAACAAAGTTCTACCTATTTCAATATCACAATTATTTCCCTGTAAAAGTAAATTAACAATCTATTCCCGAGTTTAGAATATGACATCGCAAAGACTAAGTAATAGTTTACTGAATTTTATAAAACTGTTTACTGAAATTTGATAGTTTTCAATTAGAACTCCTGTACTCGTAAACCAGTTTCTCAAAATGCAATAACCAGAAAAGTTTGGGACAGGTGGAGTTTAGTAAACTAAAACTTAATATGCACTGATTTTTAGTTTATAATCTACATTTTAGTAAATATTATTAAATTTATTCTTTCAATGCAAATAAGTTTAAAATATTATAAAAAGAACCTTAACTTAGTTTATTAGTTCAAATATTTGAATATTCGTATGTGCTTATGATGCATATGTGTCTTTTATCATTGCATTTTTTTTTGCATTTATTCAATTCAATGTCATCATACAATTAATGGTCGCTTTCAATTTGTTAATGGGGCAAACTGTAGATTTTTATGCTCTATGGCCCTTGAGCATTGATCCCTGCACACGCAAATAATGCGTGCTACCATTTTAAGTGATTGCGGGAAACGGGGGCTACAATTCATAAAGTTAATCTGGTTTTTCATACAAATTAATTTAACATTTATCACGCACATACTCGAAAACGCGACTATTCGATTGCGCGTGAAAATTGGTATCTTTATTTGCAATATAATAAAACTGCAAACGCAGTTTTATACAACACTTTTTTTTGTTGAACAATTTTTATTGCTGATTCGAATCGACAGAACGAACAGCGATCGAATTCACGAAGCGTTCTCGGCTAGCATTTGAAAAAGTACAGTCCAAATTAAAGGCCGCGGCGTGCGCTCGAGGTGGTCTTAAATTTCGTAGCACGGGAGACAAAGACTACCTTGTCACTTAGCGCTGAATCTTAAAATGCAAAGCAATAAATCGCGCGGCACCGCGCGCTTTATAAAACAAAAAGGAAGGAACAGCGGTGCCGCGAGACGCGGAAGGGAGGGGGAACAAGGTCGTTAGTGACGGTTAACGATAATTAACCGCGGGAGAATCGTTAAAACCGGGCTCGCGCGGCTTCAACTACATCTCAAGCTCCGCTTATAAATAAGAATTAATTGTCTCCGGCGCAGTTCTTAAGCACACCTGGTGCACGGTGTCTGCTTGTCCGCGTTGCTTATGGATCGTCGCCGCTGCGAGCTTCAAGTATATAGACTGATTACGTCGGCGTAGCTCACAGCGCCGCGTGTTCTTACGTGCTATCATGCCCTGGTTATATGCATCACGTATATACGTCACGCTCTTATTTATAGAGGCCGCAACGTGACACGAATTGCGAACAATTTGTACCCCCTTTTGGACGAAAATTTTAACTCATAATTACTCGATTCTGTCGCCGAAATGTGTCGGCGAATTAACGAGCCCGGCGTCGCCTACTTTTTTTCCCTCTTCTTCCTTTCTTTCTTATTGCACCAGAGTCAACGGACTTGCCATTGGCGCGGATTGATCGAGCCGACCGATCGATACCACTCGGGCGAAAACAAAGAGAAACGCTATCCTCATTAGGTACATCGACGGAGCTAATATTGCTCAAGTTATAATTACAATTCGAGCGAGCATTTACGCGCCGCGGATTCGCGAGCAAATCAGGCTTTAATTAGAAGTTTGAAGGAAATAACAACGTTCTTTTGCGCGCGTCTAATAACTCGACGCGCGAACCGAGACAATTGGCGGGATTCGAAGCTTTCATTTTGCGCCGACGGGCGCCCGCAACTTTGTGCTAAACTTGACGTAAGAAAGTGTCGCACGTACACTAACTTTATTACAAGTTATCGCGAACTTCGTGACATCGCGACGGCAAATGTCCGAACGTTAATACAATTGTTACATTGGCAGTGATAAATCGTGCTTCTGCGGCGGATTATTCATACCGGTAACCCTCGTTTGTTCAGATTACAAATGAAACAACTTGTCGGCGAATTGTTTCACTTTCCGAATCATAACGCGAATATCGATTCGAAGGCACTGCCACTGAAAGCGAAATAGCTCCGGAGCACGAACACATTCATCGAAAAGTATAAACAATTATTCATTACTGCCGCTTAATTTTGCGGTACTTTGCTTGCAAATTGAACGCTTTATAATTGCGGAAAGATTGTTGCAAATCTTGCGAAATATACGAAAGAAAAGTAGGACATGTAGCGGAATAAGTTAATTCCCTAATGTACCGTGCTGCAAACGCAATTATATTTATAGCTTTTGTGAAGCTTTTTTTGTCAATTTCGTTCCCTTTTACGGCTTTATTTTACAGTTCTTTTTAATTTCATAAAACGAAGCATTGTGATTTTCCAATAAAGACCGGTGTGTTGATTTTGTATGTGATATTTTCACTTAATTCTATTATGTTAGGATTATAATCTACGATATAGATTGGTGATTGGAATGAAAGTTAATTTTATTAGTCATTTCATATAAGTAAAGTATTAATAATCAAAAAATTTAGCTTTAACGATTTTAATACAAAAAATATGTTACTTTTGAAAGACCCAATTTACACTAACGAATTCCAGTCTAACGAAACAAACATTTTTGTTATGAAATTTCTGCTATATATTTCAAAGTTACTTAATGAAAGTATGTTTTTCTGTAAAGATATTTTAAAGTAATAACAAAGTTAACTAAAAGGTCTGTTGTGTTTTATTATATGTTAAAATACTAAACAAATAAGTGAAAACGAATAGCAGGATTTCGTAGTTTTCGTAAGATATTTTTATAAAGACAAAGCAAACGCAAACCTCGTTAATTCGGTTTTTCTATGTCGAAGTAAACTTCACATCAACTTTATTTTATGATTAATATTATTCTCACGTTACACATCTCATTTGGTCTTACATTTCTTGTCATTTTTTTATATTCCATACATATCTGCATTACATTAAAGTCTAATACTTTATTGAAATGAATAATCACTATGACTTTAAAAAGTTTAATTGATTTTGAAAAGTTTAATTAATGCAGCAATTTAATAATAGTCGTTGTACAAATACAAATGTAATGTAAAATACCGAACGCAAGTCTAGAATTTTGAAAAATGGTGGAACTGTAATAAACGTAACTTGGTGCATATCTCACGTCAGTTTGAAGCATCTCGTGCACTCGTGCGGAGGTGAGAAATCTGAGGAATGCCTCGAGACGAAATGGCACGATCGAGATAACGCTGCCATTGATAGAAAACTGATAGCAGCGCGCGGAGTCGAGAGACCCCATTCGATTCATCAGTCATGCTACAAGGGTCATACACGGTCCAAAGAGATGATCGGAGTCAGAATCTTCGGCAGCGTGAAATATTGTAATTCGACAACACTTGTCATCCCACGTGCAAATTTTAACCAACTTGTATCAACCTTGCAAATTCCCTGCAACATTAAAGCTGCTGAATTATTTTTAAATTGCACATAACCAACGAGCAAGCTACAAATTCTTTTTTCAAGTTAGTAGTTACCACTAGTTACTTTCAGGTAACACAAATAATTCATTGGTTATAGCGTGCGTTGCAAAACCTTCAGGGAACTTAGAAACTTCAATTCGGTTGAATTAAATTTCCACCTTGTCTAGTAGTATTTGAATCGCACATCGGTCACAAATTTATAATAGCTGCGAAATTGGTTTTTTTTCCCCTCCCGTTCTCGAGTCATCGCTGGAATGCCATTATTGGCGCGTATTTAAATGCGTCGAATTTCAGACTGCCCAACCGAATTTCAATACCGCAGACGAACACTCGAGGACGTCGCTTTTCGCATTCCCTCGCGGTCGAAGTTTGTCGATCGTTGCGAGGACATGCCATTGTCTCGGGTAACGAAAAGTCGATAGATCAGGGAGTAAAAAAAAAAACATCATGCGAAAGCCTTTCGTGAAAGTAAGTCGAGACGACTGGGAGCTTTTTAGCCACGCGCGTTGTCAATCTTCGCGTTAGCGAGATGCGCGTATCGTTCATCCGCTGTCACCTATTTCACTTCGCGTCATTAACCGAGTAAGCCGCGTTACAAGAGCCCCCTTTTCCTCCATGATTTCCCCGCATGACGCGCGTGTCTCTGCACGGAGAATCCCGGCAGCGCGTAGATCGAACTTTATAATATCGCGCCCGGCGTCAACTGAAACGCCCGACAAAGCATCCTTTTCGCGACTTTCCTTTTTCATCATTCTTCTCTTTATCCCTTTTGTGCACTCTCCCCCACCCCCTCCCCCGTCCCTCTCGCGCATTACTGCATCTAAGTTTCCGAATAACCGAAGTTTACGTGATTTCTGGCATAATAACTTTCCAATATCCGGCCGCGATAACTTGGGTAATTTATGGCTTGGTGAGTCGAGCCAGGTGGCCGAATAAAAACTGACCCAAGAGTCGAGGACGGACGTGCGCGGCTCGGCGCATCGAAATCACGACCGATTGCTTTTAAATTTAGACACGGCAATCCGCGGCGCGGCTTCCGCGAAAATGTGTTGCCGTAAATCATTTGACGGCCGCCAAGCCGCGCGCCTGGCACGTCTTCATCTATCGTGGATTTGTGCCCCGAGTTCTGCCGGCGGTGGCGGGGTCGAGCCGGATGTCGGGGAGTGTCGGAGAAGTGTCGTAGAGGCCGGATCAAAGGCGAGCACCCGTGTCGCCGATAAATCGTTTCGCTCGAGTTATTCGCTAATAAAGCCGGGGCCACGTTGCGCCCCGCATTCTGATGCAAATTGTCACGTGATACACGTGTTAATTCGGTCGCCGAAGGCTGACGCGCGCGATCCAATGAGAAAGGAGACGTGCTTTATTTTCTTCCCCCTTGACGCGGGCTTTGTGTAACGCAGTCACGACTATTTTCTCCTTCGGTCGCATCTTTTTTTTTCCCCCCCTCCCCCCCCCCCTTTATTCCCTAACGACATTGTCCGCAGATAACGGCGAGTTAATAGTTAAAACGAAATACGACTTCCACGGAGGTTAAGACAGAGAGCCGTAGCGACGGAGGCGTACGCGAATATAATAATAACGTCTCCTCTTGAGACCGCCCGATAATAACTAGACCAGAATCGAGGGTCTGAATTAGTGGGGCTGGTCCACCAACTGGTTTTTTTTTCTTCCTTCTCTTCTTTTTTTTTTTTTCTTTTTTTCTTTTCCTTTAGCTACATATTGCTTCGGTAACAATATTTTAGCAGATTCCGAGTCCTTGAGTCCGGCAAAGATTGCCCCTTTGTCTTGCTCGGGGAGAAAAGTCATATTTATGTTGACGATAACGATCTCTGGATTTATCGGCCGCTAACCGCGACGGTCAAAACGATAAGCTATGTCAAATTGTCGGACGTTTCGAACTGAAGAGGATTATCGTTGCGCGAGTGGGCAGAAAGAAGAAGGAGCGCAATATCAATCTTCGGCGCACAATGGACGCGGAGGTCAGCAGGCAGCGGGTATATCAACAGATGGCGTGTCGGTCGTGAAAGCCGGTTGTATCTTTTCGTGCGGGCGCGCGAGTGAGAAAGGAAAATAGGGCCGGAGAGTAAATGATTGTCGATTAAAGTGTCCCCGGTCGACATGGCGGACAGTAGGGAACTCCGATTGACAAATTGTCCATGAGATTTGCATTTGCCTGCGAAGCGCCTGGCCGTCAATTTCGCCGGAAAACGTCGGAGTAGGCTTTTAGCCGGGCACGGTACGTCGCCAGAAGAAAATTTTCGCGTTCGCGGACCCTCGACATCGATCAGTCCAATTGGCAGGCTCGAAATTTCACGGAGGACAGTAGGAGATCTATCAGCAGTTTTTACCGAGTTGGGATCATAATGCTACCGGTCTGGCAACTTTCATTCTTGTCAGTTTCCACGTGTATTTGATGTTCCCACTTTTGAATTTTATCGAAATGTAAATATGAACCCTCGTATGTGTGAAACTATGTTGCGTGACGAATTATCTATAGCATAGAAGAAAAAATCAGACCGATTGATTACACCCTCGTATAGATTTGTATAAGCTTTGAGGTGGAACAAACAGTTCTGACTGTCTCTAATTAATTCTTTAATTGCTTGATCACGCGACATAATTTCACATGTATTGATGTGTCCACATATATGCATTTCGTTGAAATTCAAAGTTGGGAACTTCAGGTACATTTTCATGGGCTCGCTCATTATAAGAAATTTATTTTAACAAAGCTATACATTATTTTATAATAAGAGAAAAACAAATATACATTCTACTGTAAGTTTGTCATAATGTTACGTATTATTAAAATAGACCCGCGTGGAAAAAACATTGTGGCAGAGTCTATGGCAGCACTGTGGCTAAGACTGTGGCATGCGGGAGCCCACAGTCTTGGCCACAATAAGCCACACATGTTGCCGCAATGGATCGACTGTGGG
>JABFPN010001500.1:0-28676 GCA_022817305.1 Leptoteleia sp. ZL-2020 | reverse complement strand
GGGGGGGTTCGTTTTGGAATTGTTAAATATGATTTTGAGAAGGGATTATTTTTTTAAATTGGTGAACTTTTGTTGTTTTTTGAGGGAAAGGTACCGGTAAATAAGAGATAATAAAGGCAAATGGGATTCTATTGTGGATTGAATAGTTTTCGGGGAATTACATGCTTAATCGGCGAAGAGTTTTTGTTTATTTTTAACAGACTGCGCATTGTTAACAGAGAAATCTCGATTGATATAGCAAAGCTTCGGATAACTTAATAGCAGATTAACAATTCAATTTGGAGTAGACGACGAACTAATCTTTAATCTTCCCTATTCAGTAATAATCAATATTTTGTAAAGGATCCTGGTAATTCTGAATATGAATCGTGCATATGGAAATATATAAGAAAATTATTGGTACATCAGTATTACCCTAGAAAAGTTTGGCTTACATAAAGCTTCATATAATTAATATTAGGTATGTGGATGGAATTAAATTATTTGAAAAGCGTTTTCAATAGTTTCGTTATCGTTTCAAACTTAAATGAAAAAAAGATAAATGATTTTATACATTTAAAAGTAAAATTATTCATCCAATTAATTGTTATAATCTGTATTAACATTTTTTCTTTTCTTGAATTAGAATAAGTTGAATTTTGCAATTTTGAAAGACAATTTCGATTTTTTGAAGGTGTTTTCGGGTTTTTCTGTGCATTCCAACCCAATTTGGCAGCAGTCAACATTTTGATAGTTTAGTAAATTCGCATTTTAAAGGTAGCATATTAGTTGCAAAATAACGAATAGGACAAAAGTTATCGATATTTAGATCAACGTGCTTTAGTAACAGGACCGTCGAGTCAATAAGTTTAGCTTTCTCTTTCTCTGCTGCGTCTATATACCTAAACATTTGCATATCCTCACATTTGACCATGTCGCGCCCACCACCCTTGAATGTGCGACGTACTGTGCAACTTCGCATCGACGAGATAAGCCGAGGGTGCATGCGCCTGGGTACAGTAGCAGAAAATCGTCAGTCTGCTGTGAAATGCTCAAGGTGGCTCGTCCTTCAACGAGCCGCATTTCAGACAATCGTTTTAAAAATCAAATAAGTGTTTGAATAAACGAGAAAATATTCTTGCACGCAAAATGAAATGTTTGAAGATAATTCTATATTTGACTAGTAAGGTTATTTTTTTTTTTTTCAATTTTACAACGTAATTTTATATGAGCTAAATAAATAATAGCTTATGTAGAAATATGAACAATTTATGCAAAACAATGAAACGGTGCAAAATGAATTATTTTAGTATTTGATAAACTTTCTATTATATTATAATAAAGTTGATAAAATTGATTTCCTTCTATAATTATTCCAAATTGAGAAAAATATTGAATGAAGTTATAATAATTATTCTGCTAAATAAAATTTTATTGAAATTATCAATATGAAATAAATTTAGTAACTTATTTTAAATAAAATAAAAATATAAAAAGGAGATAAGATAATAGCAATTTATTCAGTATTAAATTAATATGTCTATATATTGATTATAAATTTATAGCCAATGAAAATGAATTAATTAATCATTACTAGTAGTACAACTGTAAATATTTGTAGATTATATTATCCTATATAAAATAATGAGCCAATAATAAAATTTATATACGTTTGTTTTGACCCCTTGATAAGTCGTTAATTTTTCGTTATCAAACGTCAAATATCATAATATTATAGACTGTTGACAGATATAAACGTTTTAATGCCTTCTTTTCTGGAACATTTTAAACGTTTTAGTGAAAAACACTAACCGTTCCAAAAAAACTTCAAAAGCATTCTGTAATTTCACTACTTTGTAATTGTCACCTATTAACTTACTCAATTTTGTCAGTAATAAAGAAAGTTTGTCAATATTATTAGTTTATTTTTGCATAAATTTGTTAATGGAAAAAAATTTTGAACCAAAAATTTAAAATTAATAAATATCATCGTCAAAGATAAGTAATTAATTAAACAAAAATCGCAATGACATAATTATATCACTGAGGATACGATGATAATCTATCCATCAGTGTTGTCCGCGTCCAAATTTCCTACAGAGGAGACCAATTTGCAGAATCGTGATCGGAATCCCAAAATCTGCGGGCGCAATCTAATCTGGACGGAGATAAAAAAAAAAAGAAGGAAAAAAGTGGGAGGGGGGTGTTCGCTTTTGGTCCCCGGCAATAATTTGCTGTTAGGACAATAAACCCCGATTTGATCCCGCTATTCTGCGAAATGAAAACCGCTAATTGCGGCACGCCAGGCACTGCCGCGCGGGTTTAATTAGCTCGGCAGTTGTTGCTCGTGGGACTACATAGACCGAGCGTCGATTCCACTTTACAAAGTCACGGTCTGGGCCGGAGTCACGATCGCGAGATCGCCGGCCCCTTCACTTCTCCCGGGCCGCTCGCCTCGTGTTATTTATGTATGTATGTATGCCACGTCATTGTATGACACTAGTTTGGCGATAGGGATGGGCGTTTTGGCACAGCCACCGGGGCCGTTGAACTCGAGAACCGTCTTCGATTACAGCCAAACCAATTCGACGGTCCTAATCCAGTTACGGATGGATTTACGTTGAAATGTAATCTTTTTTTAACATCAGTATACGATTTATATTCAAAATAATATGTAAAATCTAAAATTACTTGGAAAGATGTAAAGCTTAAAGTTCGTTCAAGTGCATCCAATTAGCTTATAAATAATAGTAAATACATACTTATACGTCAAATATTAAGTGGCGAATGGACACAATTATTTTGCATTATAGATAAGGTAAATGTTATCTAGGTTTAGCTCTATCTTAAGTAATATTTTGTGATTTACGTAAAAAGAAATTTCGGTACCAATGGGAACGATTAATTGGGATTTTTCATTGCGATGAAAAAAAAATTGGCTCCGAATATGGCACAGAAACGGGCAGTGGATGGTATTGAAAAATCAATCGTTACTTTTGCTAATAAATGCAGCCAATTTTCGCACTCGGTTTTGACCCGTGAATTAGAAAACTTGTTCAATTCAAGCGTTATCCTTGGCTCGTCGCGGTGTTAAATTTGAAATGGCAGATGCAAAAAAAAGAAGAAGAAAAAAAAAAGAAAAAGAAAAACAAGTCTTTCGATGGCGGGACGCAATTGCAAGAGGCCCATGACCTTCGTAGCGTAACCGACGAAAATCTTCACCGTTTAGCCTCATTTCGAATTTCACTTTTCGACGAAGAGGCGAGTCACCTCGGCGAAGAAACATTGCTCGAGCCTTCTTACTTAGAGAAGAATTTCCGCGCGAATCGGCGACGACTACTAACCTAGATACGGCGCGGGGTCGACGATCTTTTCCCTCCTCGGAGGTACTACTGTACCAGATATTAATTTTCTATGATGCACTTCTTTGCCGAGGCCTCACTCTCGACGTAAAATACAATTTGCAGTTCCCCGATAAGTGTGCGACCATTTTTTTCCCGCCCCCCCCCTCCTCCCGTCCACGTAACCCCACCCCGCCGTCTTTCTCCTCGATTTCCTATCCGGACGAAAGTATTGCGTCGCGATTCTTTTTTCTTTTTTCTTTTTTTTTTTTCTTTCCCGCCGCCTCTTTTTGATTTCTTTGCAGCCTTCTTTTCAGCAACACCGGCGGAGGATGCCGCGCGAGAGCAGTTTCTAATCCGCGTAATAACAGCGCGCTGTGCCGCAAGGCTGTATGTAAACCGGAAGTGCCGTCTCCATGGTGCCCAGGATCGAACCGCCGAGGTCCCTGACCCCGCGACGTAACTGTTACTTTGCGCGATAATGTAATGACCCGCATAACAAAAGCCCGCGAATATCCGTCGATTTTTCGTCCCGTCTTTCCAGCTGAATATAGGAAATTGTCAGATTGGAGTTTAGTCTGGAACCCGTGTCCACCGTACGTGAAAACGATTTTAATTCAGATCGAGCGGTAAGGTGTTTCGGCGTAACACTGGGTAGCGCCAAGGTTCTGATCTGGAAAGTGGTTGGTCATGTTAGAATCCTATGGAAATCTGTTCTGATAGTCTTTTTAATCAAATTTTAATCTAAAAAATCTAATTTTCGATTGATATGGTTTTGATTAAGGATCCACAGTTTGGTCATTTGATGGACCATTGGGATTATTTTGGGTTTAATTCTTTATTGTTATAAGATTAAATAACCTGACAAATTTTAGTTACCATTTCTTGAGCCTTGCCAATAAATGTTCTATATGGTTTTGACATGGTGCATATGGAATTTGAAGTCAAAGATTCTTTAGTTATTCTTAATCTGATATGTTGATGACGTGAGTCTTGTGTTTTTTATTAGGGCATTTTTATTTGGGTAATAAATCGGGACTAATAATGAAGCGATTTTGTATTCTTCGTACCTTGCTTTCCCCATCGGTTTCATTTTAATTTATACCGCGAATCGCAGTTATCGTCGCCATTTGCATTTTCAACCGCACCGGTCAATTTTCCCTGCCATTTAATTGAACTCGTGCCAAACGCGACTCTTTCTAAATGGGCCTCATACCGTCCGATATTATAACCGCAAAAGAGGATTTTCCTCGCATGGACTTCTCAACTTTGGACACTTTTAAGCCCTCACAATCGTTTTCATTGGACCGAACGCGATAATCAAATTCATTTTGCATTATGAATTATTGAAGGCCATCTTTTATTCAGACACCTCCGTGACAAATCAAATTAGATACCATATTTGCAGACCTCGAATTGAATCGATTGCATTAAAAATTTGGTTATTTATTGCCAAATTTTAGACGAAGCTTTGGAGGGATCCGTTGAAATGGGAAAATGTAGGAATAGAAATGCAGTTCTCATTAGGTCAAACGGAATAAAGAGCTGGTTAGATCTAACAAACAAATAACTACAATCACCTTTCCAAACTACGGTTTAGAAAAGGTGGGTTTACAAAGTAGCAATCGCGTTATTTTTGCTATTTAAAGTCAAACAATCGTCCGAATTCATTGAATCGTTATAAAAGTAAGTCGGTAAAATTTGCGCGCTGCGCGAAAAAGATTCAATTTCTATACGAGCAAAAGTACGCTCCCGTGAAGTTGACCGAAAAAAAATTCATTACACCCGATCGGGAATGAAAATGTCCCACATAGAACTAGCTTATGAAGAGCACCTAACAATAGTATCATCCGTGAAAATTAATTACATTTAGAATCAAGTTGGAACAAAGGTACTACACTGAATCAAATATTACTGTAACAACGTTGATATGGTATTTTAATAAATTGACGGTCGAAAGAGTGCAAGATTTATACAATTTATTACTCTCCAGTATAGTAAAAATTGTAGGACGTTTACTAATACTTTGATACTTACCAAGTAATACATCTAGAGAAATTTATATCTAGTTACATTTTCTTAACGTGGCAACTCTATCTTCTTATAGAACTAACTAAATTTCGTTCAGTTACTAAATTCTAGTTACCACGACTACGTCTTTCAAATGTAATTACTCGAATTACTGTAAGAGTAACCTTGAAACTAATATTAGGAAATATAAATATTTTTCTCAATGTACTTTACGTCAGAGTTGTTACAAGGTATAGTAATTTTTCTTCCAACCTTTTTTCCCGCGCGTATGAAATCGACGAGAACATTCGGCCGAAATCTCGAGGCGGAAATCGAACGCGGCGGTGATTAGAAGATGGTTCGCGGGGCGAAATGTGTGCCACAAGGAAGACAAAGAGTCGGGGGAAGCGCCCGGCGGCGTAGGCTCGCGGCGGACGCTCGCTGGACGGAAAGGTCGTAGCCGGGCGGTTCGTCAACCCGGAAAAGCAAGTGAATCGTGGCCTGCGAAGTGAATTCGCGCGATCCCAACGGCCACCGGTGTTTCACGCTTCTCGCGTGCACACGCTTCGTTCTCTCTTTCTCGGGCTGCAGGCCTGAAAGAAGGTCTCTGCCGGTCATTGTCCTACTTGCTTCTAAAGCCGTCACTCGGGCGCGCGCAATGGACCCCGGGACTTAGGCTCCGGTCTTGGACTCAAGCCGGGGGGGGGGGGTCTGGCCCCGCGCACCAACGAGGCCCCCCCGAGACACGTACCCCCCCATAGGAGGAGAGACCCCGTTGTACGCGCCTACATTGCCGTGACCTTCTCCCATCGGAACCAAGCCGAACGCGTCACTCGACTAACTGTACAAGTTTTACTCACGTACCGACTACCTTTCCATCTTGTTCATGTGTGAAACACGCTATTTTATGGCCGCGCCATTGTCCAATGCACTCGCACATTTTATAGCGTCCATTTTGTGCGGCGGTTCTATATATTGGCGACCGGGTTTGGGTACCGGGAAGACCTTCCAGGTGGTTGCTTCGAACCTCTGTCGAAAGGACAGCCGGTCCTGGTCCGGGGGACGCTTGTAATTGGGATTTAGGAGTGGAGAACAGTTATGCTGAGTCAACGAGTGTGCCGATCAGGTCAATACTTGTGGGTAATAACGCCCCGGGATTGGTAGCTTTGAGTAAATCTTCAACCTCCAAGCAATACCAATCTTACTTCAACGCCTGTCCAATATGAAATACGGCACTATTCAAGTTGGCAGGTGGACCTTATGGGATGGCGAATGTTATATGAAGAATTTTGCAAGTTCATGATATATTTATGGATTAACTGTTGCCTTTGATCAGCGTTCGATCAATTGGTGCTGCATGGCAAATTTTGGGGTTTGAGATTTTGGAGAGACTATTTGGAGGATGGGTTTGAGGAGTTTTACCGTGGCTTTGAGGAATTGGGTTTTAAGATTTTCTTCAGGAAAAATCGGAAGGTCTGTTGCTGGTTTCGAATTGTCCAGCAATTGGATACTCCGAAACTCTAGAAAGATAAAGTAAATGGCCGGGGAATGTCCATTGATAAGTAAGTCGGGTTCCCACATGCGCGGGCTGTCCTAGTTTTTGGAAAAAGTGAAATTATTTTTCTGACCTCGTACAATGAGCGTGAGGAATGTTCATCGCGAACAACAAATTTACATTTCTAAGCGGCGAGTATGAAATTGAATTTTATTTTGCCGTCGAGTGCAGCTTCATGGGCAGTTAGTTGCCGTAACCTAGTATACGAATCTAAATATTCGAAATGTCGATATCGCGACTAAAATCCACGTCACACTTAGATCCAGATCTCTTTTTCCGAGAATCCATTTTCTCTAACCACGGTTCGGCATGCCTATAGAAAAGCGTCGAGTGCCATTAAATCAACAGGTGAATATAAAAACGGTCGGTGAAAAAGAAAAAAAAGAAAATATGCGGAATAATTTTTCGTCATCTCGAGGAATATATTTGACGCGCGTGATATACATCTGCGGTAAGCGTCGGGTCACGTGAGTGTGTCGATGTCTCGAAAGCACCGTTGTACGTATGCATCGGAAATACGGGACTCGACCAAAAGTAAAACCGAATTCGTTTTCGATCTCGTACCCCTCGAAATTTCATTCACGCCGGCTGAAATGGTACCAGCCCGCGCGTTTTCTACTTTACCAAAAGAGCGTTCGATCGATCGACTTCAGACTGATAATTATGATTGAATAGTTTATAAGCGTATCGTAGATATAGTCACACATTTTCCATCAGTTTTCAGTAATAAAATTGTATACTGATGAAACGCATTGTCCAGTGTGAATAGGAAATGTTATCAAACTTGAATTTAATTTATTTGTTCATTCTAATTATTAATTGTTTGAATAAATTACTTATCGAACAAAAAAAAAATCAGATAGGCGATTGTATTTAAAATTAATTATTATTTTTTTAATTTTTTGATTATAATCAGTAATAAGTAATTTAACAATTATCTCATAAGATGAAATACAGATAAGGTTTAAGTGTAAATTTTCGACTCAAAAATAACTAGACTACGATTGCAATTTTAAACGTTGAAATTCGTATTGATATACAAAAAAAACACGTGCGAATTATTATTGTTATTATTATATTACATTGTTGTGTATTAATGTACACGCGATGAGTGTAATTTATTATCATTCTTGATTGAAATTTCGAGTATACCTATTTATCCGTTCTATACACAAAATTGATTAATTTAGAAAGGAAAGATTTCTCGCAAGTTCTCGTGTACCGAACAAATTATGTTGATTGACCGGAAAAAAAAGTCGCGAATATTTAAAAATCACGCGTCCTAAATCGAATTGGATGACCAGAGAATGAGAGAGAGAGAAAGAAAAAAAAGCTTGCAGGCCAACGTAGATAGGTTGAACTTAAAAAAAAAAAGAAGAAAAGAAAAAAATTATCCATGCAAAACTTGGGAACATCTCCAGAGCGAGGAGTAAATTACCCTCTCCCCACGGGTAATTAATTTAGAAAGGCAAAACTACGGGATTCCTCGCAAGTTTTAGGTACGAAAGAACGGCCGCGGCATAAATTGCGAAACTGCGACGGAGACGGGACGACCTTAAGGATGCAACGACCTAATGGGTATCCCAAACTGGGTTGTTTGGGCTATCCATTATCGCGCATTATTTCTGGCCGGGGCAACGGTATTTCTCGTGTTTCGCATAACGAGAAGTCCGAGACCACAAGCGGGTCCTCGAAACCGGAGAAGCTGAACGGGTTCGATGAACCGGCCGTGCCAAAACGGCCGTAAGCGTTTTTCGCATTCGTTATGACAGGCAAAACACGTGGAGCCGAGCGGTGAAAGGGTCGCAAATAGGCAGCGCGTCTTTTGGCGGCGAAAAGTTCGCCTCCTTTTCGGCGACGATTATTCATTGCGCGGGGTCATTAATCGCCAGGACGATTTGACTAATGATGTAACGTTGCACCTTAAAGTCGACGCCGGTGTTATCCTTAACGTTCTCCTGTTACCGCTACCTAAACAGCGAGAGAAATTTATTAACAGTCGTTACTATATTTTATAATAACTCGGGGAATAAGCGGGCACTCATAGTACTGCTTGTGCTTGTGATATAGATAGAAAAATTTAGGCCACGCCCCGCACATTCGCTACTGGAGTTTAAAAAAGAATCGGTGGTTTTTCTTGGCGGCGGAGTGAAGTGGTGGGTAAAGGGCGTGACCGGAGACTGCGAGGTAACGGGTTCTATTCCTCGATAAGATTTTTTTTGCTGATATTTTTTAACATAAATTTTATGAGCTTTACCGTGGAATATTACAAATGTTCATATATTCTCGAGTTACTGTATAATATAGTGGTGGATATTAATTAATTTATCTGAGTGTATAGGGAAGCGGTCACGCCATAGGCAAGGTAAAAAGATCGATCGTCTCATATTTTGCGCATGGAAGAAAAGAACAGTTGAACCGTCGGCTCTAACTACAATGACCGTTTCAACGAAATGCCACGCGAGAAATACTAGATGAGCTAGCATATGTCGCGTATCTATGAAAGTGGACACTTTTCGCCCCGGTTACGCGTCATATGCACGGCCAAATGTCTTCGCAAAATATCTTATTCCACGCTGGGAAGGAATTACCGTTAGTTCGACTTTTTGTACAAAAGCGATAACGCCAAGTTTTCCATCAGTTTTGCTAAATGAAATTGAATATATTTTTGCAGTATTTTTGTGGAAATTTAAGTAAACGCGAAAGGAAAAATATTTCGTCCATGTATTTCGTCCTATTGTTGCGGTCAGAAATTATATTTACATTATTTAAGGTACAACATTTAAATGAAATTCGTACACTGAGAAAAAAGTTGGGATAAAAATTATTATGCTAAATGTAAAAATGGGGACAAATTACAATTCTTGCAATATTTAAAATACATTTTGAAAGAGATTATCAGTATTGTACAAGTTACTATGATACAGTATAATAAAAATGTTCATTTTTCTTATAACCTCTTTTAAACTGTATATTAACTAAGACAAGAAGATGTCATTTGTCCCTCCTTTTACATTTAGTATAATAATTTTTATCCCAATTTTTTTCTCATTGTAGTAATAACTAACTGAAAATACTTTTTCATTTTGCAAATATTTGAATTTCGAAAGTGGTAAGAATATATTCAATATTTTATGCGCCTGATGCTTTTTTGGCGCGGAACGTCAGGTCCGTCGAATGTACTATTTGTCGAAACCCGAAAAAAAAAAAAAAAGGAAAGAGATGAAAAAGGGGGAAAAAATGGCAGCGCCTTTAACGGCGAATAGAAAGGCAGGTAATTTGAACTAGAAAAAGAATCAAAGTCAGAGAAACTTGGATGCAAAAGTACAAGTGGAAACGCGCGGTACGTAGTCAGGCGAGCGCGAATAGTAGTGGTAGTCAGCGTCGAGTCGTACGTGTGGCCGCTTTCAATGGGGCAGGCCGAGTAGTGGGGCTTGCGCACGGCCAGACGAGCCCGAGTAAACAACCGCTGTATCATTTCGCTACCGGCTCTCGGTTCACCGTTTGGTTGTTGAACTCGACTCTCGCGCTGCATAACCCATTTTGTAATAGCACACTTTATTTAACCGGCACGCGGCCGAAATCAAAGTGTCGCTTTGTCTTCCCATGCGTCATGCCGTTTTTAATTCATCCAACTGTCATCCTTTATGACTTTCTTTTAATATATTCATGGCTAATTGCGTAATCCTACAATTTTTTTCTTCTTCTTTTCTGTACGAATTGTAATTGAACTTTAAAATGGAAACGTGTTTGTCGATTGTTATTTCCTGCTATATGGAGTTTGTGTTTGGATAGTATAATAATATTGTGAGTCGGAGAAAGATATATTTTTAATATGAATTAAAATGATTAATTATTAATTGAATAGGGTGAAATATTAAAAGAAATTTGTTAAAATAAATTCTGTTGACATAAAAAGCTAAAATTAAGAAACAATAATGTATATTAATAGTATAATTATATATAAAAGTTTCTTTTTCATAACAATTTTTTATTGAGATACAAAATCACACTTATAATACTCTGTAGGTAAATAAATATTTTATAATAAGAACATTTTTTTTCAGCAAAAGTTGCTTAAGTGTTTTTAGCTTAATATACAAGTTTAATATATATAAACAGAATATATTTTAATTTATTTATTACAGTTCTATGTAAAACGATATTTTTTATGACAAGCTTATTAAAAAATAATTTCGCGAAAGACTAAATTTGAGTATTTTTAATATAAATAAATATTCTTTTAATCTTAAATAAATAATTAAGATCGAGTATTTGGGTAAAAGTCAGTGAAATCTTTTTTTTTATAAATTAGAAAATATATCAATCCAGTATTGATACAATTAATTTATTTATAACAAAGAATAGTACTTTATAACCATTTAGATTAATTTGCCGCGTGAATATTTTTCCCTCGAAACTGAATAATGTATATACATGCATTTATTAGTATTTTTTTATTAGTATTTCTGATAACAACTGCAACTTCACATTGAACTTTACTTTTCAAGAATGGAGACTGGATTGTAACAACTCGTACAATTCTCATAACCTCTTTTATACTGTATGATAAATATGACAAGAAGAATGTCTCCGTCCCCACTTTTTGATGCATAATAATATTATTCAACTCAACTTTTTTCTCGATATATTAACAAAAAAATCACCTTCAATGTTGTTAATTTTTTGTTACAATGTTAGATCTTAATATATCATTGTCAATGAATTATGTTACACTATAACATATATTAAAATGATAAATTCCATTGTTACAACATTACATTATTAATTACCACAGAAAATTCTGAACTGCGTCTATCCATAAACATTCATTTATTCATAAGGAATAATATTAATATTGCATAATATCGACGACTCTTTACATTTTATTCTCATTGCGTAACACTAAGATTCCTACAATCGCTCTTATGTAACGGTGCGTTTGTGCATTTCGTTATGCAACGAAAAAAAAAAAAAAAAAAGAAGTAGAAGAAGAGGGGGAAAAAAAAGAAACGAACAAAAAAAAAGGAATTCGTTCGGCCAGCTGAAAATAGAATAGAAAATCGGAAATTGATCAATCTGCCGGCTGTATAATCTCTGATGCGTTGGTCTGCTCGTAAGCGATAGTTGTGAAAGAGATTAAATAAGAGTTTGTCGTTTGCACACCAAGTTGCTCGAACTCCAATGTCAATGTCAGACGCCCTTTCACCTTATATAACGAACGAGCGTACTCGTTGCCGACTCGCGGATATTGTCGACTCGTTGCTTATTTACATGTGTGCGCGCGAGCGTGCGTACGTGTGCACAAGTACATCATACGATCAAACTGCGAATGTTCATCGGACAAATGCAAATGCCGGCGGATAAACATTCTTTTTTTTGTCCCCCCCTCCCCCCGGCATTACTGCAGGCACTCCTCGCTCGACAAAAGATATCAATTTTTCTCCCTCCGCGAACGTTCGCATCGGCATTTGTTCCTCGCGCAAATTTTTCGACCTTTTTTTCAATATTTATAAATAGCGGCACTTTTTCAATTTAAATGCAACGGATTGCGAAAAATTTCTTTACTTCCTTTTTTTAAATTGATTTTTTATTAAAGTTTTGAGTGTTGCAATGGAATTGCAAAAAAAAATGTTCTTTTTTTTTCTCAATTAAATTTTTGATTAAGTTTTGAAGCATAGATTGATGTCTTTTATGTTTATTTCGATGTAATAATGGTAATAATTTGGATAAATTTAAATTTATAATATAAGAATTTAATGCATTAATACATAGTATGATTGCATACGGATATGCAGAAGTTCAGTAAAGACTTGGGTATTTATAATTATCCATAACGGATTCCTTTATCGCTTCTTTAAAACTTCCTGTTAAAACGAAAAAGATCTCGAGTAAGAATTCATTGATGGCAACGTCCGTTGGTTGAAAATTTAAAATTTTATGCGAGTTTTCATTTAAATATTTAGTAGTGTATATGCAATTTAATGCAAAATATCAACTTATTATCAATGCATTACGAAAAAAAGGAAGTATTAAAAATGATATACATTATTTTTATATTTATAAACAATTTTAAGTATAAATTAATACAAGGTAAATAGTTATAACAATTAAAAAGACATAAAAGCATTGAAATATTTCAATTATAATCAAACTCGGCGCATGTGTACTGCGCATGCGTTTAAATTTAAAGCAGCCAACTTCAATTGGTATCGTTTACCTTGTTTACACGACTTCAACTGCATACAAATATTATTTAAAATCAATTTCTTGAAATAATATGGCATCATATATAATTGATACTAGTTTACTTGAAATAACAAAAATAATGAGTTAATTAAAATTTTTTAATCAAAATCAACGAAGAACAAAGGCAATTGTAAAACAAAAATCCGTGCAAAAAAAAAGAAAAAGAAAAAAGGAGAAAAGAAAAAGAAAAGGGCCATCGGTTTAACGTGAGTATCGCGTATCCTTTTTTTTTTTCTTATTTCGATACTCGCGGCGTCGTATTTCATAAAATTGGTCGCGGAGGTGGATGAATGTGCGTTGATTGGAGGCATCGTAAAAGTAACGAGTCGGCCGGTCGGCCGCTCGCGGAAAGGTGGGAAAGTGGCTTTTGATCGGCTAGGTTGTCGCTGCGATGCCGCGCGGCAACGAATGCGGCTGAAGCCGTGAGCGAAGGAGAGCGAAGGGAGGGAATCTCACGGCTGACGGCTGGCCGTGACTTTACTCAACGCAGGCGGCGCGGCGCAGCGCGCGTCAATGTAGAACGGTCATTGACTTCCTCCTCGGTCGTGGCATATACCCGGTCATCGCCGATCGCGCTATCCTGCGAGCGCCGCTCAAGTCACCCTGTAGATGCCAGTCCTGCCGAGCGCCGCGTAATACTTCGCGGAGAACCCTCACGGAAATCATCGTTCCCATTCACTTGTCGCAATTAAATCATTTTTTAACAACAAATTTTTCTTATTATTATTATTATTATTATTATTATTATTATTATTATTATTGTATATATATATATATATTATTATTATTATATATATATCTTTTTCGGGGTTTAGTGAGAACAAATTACGGTTAGCGTAAACATAATAATGAAGTTGGCTTCAGAATCAACTATAGTGCAGTTCACTTGGTGCAATAAATGTTTAGAGTTGAGTGAACTGTAAAATAGAATTAAGGAAATCCTTTGATAATAATACTGATGTAATAAAGCTTTAAAAGAGAATTGCGATTCAATTTTGTTAATGAAATGCTTTTAACAATTACTTGAATTGTTTTTTAATGTCGGTTTTTATATGATTTTTATTATTTTAAGAATTTGTTTGTTATTTTATTGTATTAAAGGTTGTTTTAGAGGGTATATTGTAGTTGGTATTGATATTGTTATAAATTTAGTTCTCTATTAATTGTCGTAACTCCTTTTATACAGTTGACCCGATAAACAATTATAAAATGAAGTGATGGTCAAAATAGTTATTTTGGTATATATTTTGCACAAAATAATTTGGATGTTTTATTTGTATTTTTTTTATAATTAAGAATTAAGAACTTATAATATAGTGTATACGGTATTTTTCTTTTTTAATTAAACTTCTGAAAGAATATATTTTGCTTTTTTTAATTAATAAACAATTTTTAGAATGACATTATTTTACTTTAAATAAAACCCTTAAATGAGTAGAGTATTTGAAAAAACTCTTATAAAGAAACTTAAATAAATTCTAAAATCAAATCTAAAATCAAATCGTTAAATAAATTAAATTAAATTTGCGATTACAATGTAGGGAGTTCAGTTCCTGTCTAGTTTTGAAGTAAACGAGAATATCCTTTTTAATTTCATTATTATTTAACATGTTTTTAATATTCAATTTTTATCTACATAGATAATTGTACAAGATTAATATAATATTAAATGCGATAAAGAAAACATTTTTTAAGTAACGTAAAATAAGTAAGAATAAATTAGGAGAAATTAATATTCATATAAAATTGTATTATACTTTTTTCATAATTATAAAAAAGAATAATTTATAAAATTAATAACTATAAAATAATAATTTCTAATGAGACAAACTGCATGTGAATGTTTTCATTCATGCAGTATTAACTCATTTTGACAAACATGTACATACATATTCATAAATAGATCATTTAAATTAAATATATTTTTTTATAAATGGAAGAATAAATACACCTGGGAGTTACAAAACGTTTCGTCAACGTTCATTAAGACCTGCTGCAGAGCGCTTCATTAAATATTTTGTTTTCTTATATCCGAACTATTTTTTACCTCGAAATGACATTCAAAATTTTAGGAAAATTGAAAGTGTCAGACACGCGTTTCAAATTAATTCGAAATACTCTTCCCTCTTTGAATTATTTACGGTGTCAAATAATTACCAAAATATTTTAACGAAACGGATTTGTAATTTAATTTAAAGAAGCGGTATCGGGTTGAAAAGTCAAGTTGTAGAAATATTTTTATGTATCCACGCCCAGAGGAATAATTATTTAATTTTAATTAAACTTAATTTATCATCAATAAATATGTACTTTTATCAAATACTAAGTTATTCTTCCAAATATAATATGTTATTTAATATTACAAGAGAAATAAAATTATATAAAGTTAAATAACTTATATATTGTAAACTTTATATTTAAAGTTTAACAAAAAAAAAAGTAATACGTCAATAATAATAATCATAATAGTATAGACATAGGGACGAAATAAGTTTTTCAATTCCAAAAATTTCAATTTCAAAAAACAAATACAAAACTAAAACAAAAATATTGAAATATTGAAATTAATTGAACAAAGTACAAAGTACTGCGACCGATCGCGAATCGGATAAAGTTAAAAAGGGCAACGACGCTAATCGGCGTCGACCAACGGAATGCCGATTGTCACCCCGTGGAAAAAAAAAAAAAAAAAATAAAGTATAATCGGGGTTATGGTATCGTGCCACACTTTTTTGATTGAAACATCGTCGCGCGTATTGTGCGCCGGATAATGAAGCGACGATTTTATCGCACATGCGCGCCACTGTCGATTGTTCTCGCGCGGCGTACTCGGTTTCATTCACAGGGACACCCGGTAGAGCCTGAACGGTCATCGTTACGGTAACGCGTAATACTTTACGCTTCGACGTATGCATTATCGCGGGATCGTGGATTCGAACCGCAAACGCCGCTCGGAATATTCTTCTCGCACATGACTCTGCCAATTTCCTCTTTTCCAAAAATAATGCCGAACAAAATGGACGGCGTCAAAGGATGAAGAAAAGGAAGGAGAAAGGGAAGCATGACCGTTCCCTCGATTCAAAAAGGAATATCGCAATCTTAAAAGAAGAAGAAGAAGAAGAAGAAAGGAATGAAGAGGAAGAGAAAAAGAAAGAAAAAGAGAGAAGAGAGAAGAAGAAGAAAAAGCAGGGGAATTTCTTTTTTCGAAAGTATTAAGTCATTAGCGCTTACGAAAGAGCGATATGAATTTTTCTTTCGTTGATGGCAGATTTTTTTATTGCGCCGATAGGCTCGCGCGCGCGCGCGCGCACCTCCTCGATAGGTGCAACGACCGCTCCAATAAATCGAGGCCCCCTTCCGCGATTACATATACACAAGGTTTGCAATTGGCCACGGCGACGAACCGCGGTCTGCAAATCCCGTTATGTCACGTTGGCAGTCACCTGTAGGAGTCCGCGTCCTTTGCGAACTTTGCGGAAAGGCGCGAAATTTTTGGACGCTCTCGCCCGGGATCGGCGCGCCCCCGTCGGCCGATCCGTTTCGTGCGTTTCCAGTCGTGCGCGTCCGTCCGTCCTCGTCCCACCTGCGCCAAGGTAAAGGACGGACGGCGCGCAAGTACGAGGCCGGACTTCAAAAGGAGGGTGCTAATTGACTCGAAATCGATTCGCCGACCGCAGCTAAAAACCGTTTCAAAGGCGCCGCGCAACTTCCCGCGCACGGAAAGGATTCGAAAAGGGAATTTAAGAATGGAAAGGGCAGAACTCGAAAAGGGAAGGTATTTCTAGTCGAACTGGGGTGAAATTGAGTTGCGATTCGGACGGATCTAATTCAATTTCCCGTGTGAGAAATTGGGTCCGCGTGACTTCCGGTTCGGTCTGTTAGCTGTTCGATTTACCGTAAAATTCCAGAAAAGGTGATAAATCTTTTGAGAATCATTCGGCTTCTTCGAAAATGAGTGGCACTTTGCGTGAAATCTTCACTTCATTTTCAATTAAGATATTTTTTTTTTTGCAAATCTGATGGCTTCTGGAAAATTTCCTTGACACATTACAATTTCACCGATTCCAATGAAATTGGCAAAACTAGAAATGAATTTAAGAAATAGCTTCCACAGTGAGAGAAAAATTTTTGTAAAAATTGTAATCTTTTTTTTGTAATTTGAGGACGTAGTGGATAAAGCCAAAAAGTTACAATCAAAAGTTATAAAATGTGTTCATAAAACACGTAAATATGATTTTTCACTTTATTTTTACAAATGTTTGAATACATTGTACTTTGTGCAACCTTGTCCATCATGTCCTTAAATTACAACGGAAAATTACAATTTTTTCAACATTTTTCTCTGTGTATACCTTTTCATCTTTAAAGGATCAATGTTATTACTTACTATGATCGCAAGGATAAAACTCAAAATTACCCAAATTCGTACGATTTATAAGGTTTTGGGAAAATTTTGAAGACAATCCAGCGTGAAGTTACCGGGTATCATTGTTTACGTTCCGGCTTTGGTCAACGCACGTGTTATTTACGCATTTGAGGGTCCCGTTGCAGGATGTCCTTGGGTGCTCCGCGTTTCCGCCTTTCGACGGCGCGGCCGCACGCGAGTTTTTCGTCAATATAAAGGCCCACAAAAGGGGTGGAAGGGGGGCCCCTTTTTCCCGTTTCCCTCCTGGGACCGTTATGTCATATTAGGAAACGCGTGTGTTTAACGGTGTTTTTTTTTTGTTCGGTTCGGTCCCTTGTTTCCGCGCCGGGCCCATAACCTATCGCGGGCATTATGCCCGGCGAGGCCGACTGCGAGGCGTTTATCCACATGCCATATGCGTGCGCAATGCGCGCCGAGCGCATCAAGATTATTCGCCGACCGCAACGCAAAGTTGAACGTCGGAATCGACTGTGTCATCTTGCTGTTTAGCAAAACAAAGTGCAAGAGCGGTCGCCGTTGAAATTCCACCTCGAGGATCGCGGCGCAAATTTTTTTTACCCCGAGGACCTGCCGCGTGACGTCACACACCAATGATGGGAGTCATCGTGCCGCGCAGCGGCAAGGGAAGGGCAGGGGGGGGGGCTTCGATCCGATTTTTTTCTTCCTTTGCATGCCGATCGATTAAAATGAATTGCTTTGATATGGAACTTGCAACGTTCCCACTCTTACAAATAATGAACTGCAAATTAATAATAATGTTAAGTTGAATTGTTCGGTATCCGGAAACTTTTAAATTAATTTAACGTCACTTCGTGTAATATGTATGATAAGAAAAAATGTTAGGTAAAAATGTTGCATCTATTTATTTAAATATTCTTATAAGTGTTAAGGAATGGTCAGCTTAGGAAAAATTAATGTCTACATTTAATCTTCATTATTTGCAAAAAAAAAAAAAAAAAAAAATTGAAATTGTAGAAAATTGTCAAATTGGTTAAAATCGAAGACTGTCCAGCATTTGTTTTAAAAATGTTGAATACAAAATTAAAGAAAAATGGATAAATGAAAAGATTTCCCGTTCGCCATTTTCTAAATTTACTTTGAGGTCATCGAAAAAAAAGGGCACGACAATGCATTGACCCGCGTTGTTAAGTAATTTGTAACGCCAAGATTGTAACCCGTTTCGTTGGAGCTTGAAATGTTCGGTTTGGTACCGTTTCGCAGGTGCGTTCATTGCCCGCGGCGCCTCGTGACGTAACGCGACGCGAAGGGCCCCGCGAAGGACCCGGCCTCTAATTGCCAGTGTCCAATTGGAGGGAAAATGCCCCACCGACGCGGTACGATCGCCGCGCGACGCCGATCGGGAACGCGGAGCTCCCCGGCGAACACGGCGATTGGCCCTATCGCCGCGCGTAATGTAGGCACTTGTAAGCGGGATAATTTGCGATTAACCGTCGTTCACACTCGGTTACACCGCGGCGAGGTCAATGTCCTATTTCGACCTTAACTCGCAAAGCGGCGCGCGTTCGACTGCTCAAGAAAGTTTTCAATTCGCTAACCTACATAAAGTTCAAGCCGACGCCGCGTTGCATTTCCTATGCAATTTTCCTTTGTTATCGGGCGCCATTGTTTATTCAGCGCTCGCGTCCCTCGTTCCGTCACGAGCGTTGACAAAAAAGAATTTTTTTTGCCATCAAAATTGCGCGTTTTGGGACGGCGAGGAGGCGATAATGTCACAGGGGATTTGTTGTATATTTGCGCGCGAATCCTCGCGCCACGAAAGTGTCACGATTTTGGTTCGCCACTTTTGCGCGCGCGCGCCCTTGACGGAAGTGATATTTTCAATCGTGGGTAGCTGAAAACAAACCGATTTCGCGGGAAAAAAAGCGAGTCGCTTGAAATTGCGCGCGGGAAATTATGTAAAGCAATTAGTCGACGAAAAGGTTCCGCGCGAGATGGAATTCAATTCCGGGCGAAGACGTACACGAGGGAGCCGCAATAATTGGAGCCAGCGCGGCAACGTAATATTGCGAGGCGACCGGTTGGCAATTACCCGAGACCCGATCCGGGGACCTGGAAGTCTCGTCGCTCAAAATCGAGCGCGCGGTGCCGCGCGCCACCGCCGAGGAGTGTCAATTAAATTCGCATTAAAGCGACCTTGCGCGCGTGCATGACCGCACTCACGTCCACGACCACTCGTAGGGTCGCGGGTCGCAAATGGTCCCGCGATCCGTGCGCTGCGAAACGCGCCGCGTCGCTCGTCCGTTTTCCGCCGTACTCTAGAAAATTCTCCGCTTGATTCTCGAAAGTACGCCCGGTGACCCAAAAATCGTGATGAGCTCGATTTTACATCGCGTTAATGCCGCGCGTTTTCCACGCGCTGACTTTCCGAATGCTCGATCAAGCGTCGAGAAAAGATATTGGAAAGAATGCAACGTGCACTTAGAGTGGTTAGCTGATAACAGCGAGATAAAGGGGAGAAGTGGTTCGCAATGTTTGAACGGGAAGACCCCGTAATTTCCATCCGGAAATGACGAAAATCAAAAGAATGCCACTTTCCTAGTTGTTACATTACAAATGGTATTTTCAAGTTTTAATCGTTCTCGAAAATATATTTTCTGCTCTTCGATATTAGGATCCGGGATCTTCAAAGATTACCCCAAGAAATTATAATTCTGTACAAATTTTAAATGATCTCGTACAACGTTGAATGCTAATTGATATCATTTTTACTAGAATATAAAAATTGTTTAAGCACTACTTAGTCAAAAGTTGTCATTACATCCTAGATGCCAATCCTCTTAAAGCTAAATATCTTGATAAGAAACACAGCCTACTTTACCAGGCGTTGAATAATTAGCAAGTGTCACGAATCCCGCTTGACGCCTAATTGAAATCGCCTCCTTCCGCCGCGTAATCTCTATCTTTTCGACGGACAAACCGTGTGACAGTTGGGACAATTGCGTTATCCGACTGTCAGAAAAGTTGTCAGCACGTGTTATAACGAGAAAAACCGACGAAAAATCTCAATTGAGACCTGACACTGCGCGTTCTCCAAGGTAACACTTCGGCAGTCCGGGCACAATTGGAAGATAAATAATGGAAAAAGGTGCAAAAAATATCGCCCGGTGGCGGTCACTCACCTTCTTCTCTCAGCTTCCGGTGGCAGTTAGCACACAGAACTGTCAAAGCACACGCGAAGTCACTGACATCTCCATCCAGCCGAGTCCGGTATGAGTCCAAGGTTGCGGTCGCGAGGTTCCTCGACGTTCGCAAACTCCATGCACAATTGTTTCGCGGGCGTGTTAAAATAAAAGGAGAAAAAGAAGTTTGGCGACGTGGATGACGGCGCGCGAAGAAGCACTGGGGGAGCAAGGTCACCACTGGCGCGCGAGAGCCGGTGTACACCAAAAAAATGATACACTGAGCGCGGGTCGATCACTGGTCCTGGGGTTTCACGAAAATGCTCGATCGACTGGTCACTGATTATTTGCCAGGGGGGCCGTGGGCGAAGGTGCCGGGCGCGTTGGGCGCCGCGTGGGGTCAAAGGTGCTCGCGGTCCCAATTTGTGAACGGTTGTTTCCGTGTGCGCCGCGTGGTTCGTACTGAACTGCTGTGAACCGATGGCACGTACGTAGGCACGCAGGCAAAGAAGAAACAGGGAGGTGAGCAACCAGCCAGCAAGGCTGTACTATGGCAATGGCCACCAGAGCACGCCGCGTTGCTCGCCTCCTCGTTCGTCTGTCCCTCCGTTCCACTCGCTTCTTCGGTTCGTTGTACACCAGGTACGGGCGGGACTGTGTGGGTCTGTTGGGGCCCCTGTGCGTGTGCCCGAGCGTTCGCGTGTGCGCGCGCGAGGTTCAACATTCCCCAACAGAAGCAACGGTACCTTGGGCTCTTCCGTCTCGCTCTAGCCTCTCTGGTTACTGACCTCCGAAAATACGCGCCACGGTCCTACCTAAGAGCGCGGCCCCGCGTGCGCGCCGTAGATTTTCGTTTTCAATCGCGTCGCCCGTTTCGGCGCTGATTTTCCCGTTAGAATGAGGGAGGGAAAGGGGGGTTGGAGTGGGGCGGGGAGGAGGATCGGGACGACTGGTACCCGGCGGTGGGAACGCGGGCGCATTTTCATTTTCTTCGACGATTGCTTTTTCGGACCGCCGCGTGGGGGCGTAACGGTTTTTTGTATTTCGGCGGGGAAACGATTGGGCGAATGGTGGCGCGGTGGTGGGGAGCGTGGTACTCGGGGTGGGCACTGCCGCTTTGTCGTTTCGATTTCTTTTGGAATACTTTTAGTTTCGGGGAAATCGGCCGGGGTGGTGGGGGTTTGTTTGTTTGGTCCGTTTGTTTTCGGATCGCTACGGCGAGGCCCTGGTGGAGGACACTTTTCCAGTTAGATGGGTTGCGTAATTTTTTATGCCGGCGCAACTTGGAAAGATGCCGGGTCGCGAGGTGTAGCTTTCGGGGAAATCGGAGGAAGAAAATAAAAGTGTTGATAATTATAAAGTTATTCCATTAACAGATATGCTGCTTTCAATTTACTGTTATTGTTTTGGTATATTTGTGTCGATAATGGCTTCTGTTTTGATTTAAATCTTTGTTTTTATTATTGCTTCGTGGAAGAAGCGAACCGAAGGGGTGTGGAAAATTGTACAACTTTTTAATGGCAACTGGTTCTCAGATGTGTCGCCAACAAAATTGCTGTACCAATAAATTTATATTTAAAAATAAAAGTACGAAAATAAAAATGTTTAACTGATATCTGAAAAAGATCAATTTATCTACTTAAGTATTTACTTTTTTTTTCTTTTCATTCATTTTATTTTAACATTTTGCGTGTTTAATAAAAGTAGAATTAATTATTAAATATTTGCATTATATATTTAAAAAGAAGTATTGAATTTATAAAAATAAAATCAATTACAATTGACTTAGCAATATGTAATTAGAACATATATATATATAAATAAATAAAATAGTTGTACTATTTCATCAATAAGCCCGGATAAGTAATAAATTTCACAGCTATCAACGCAATAAAGTTTACAAAATTCGAAAAAATAAATTTCATCACTTAGTACCGTTATCCCGTTACCGAACTTTCTGTTTTAATTATATTCGACGAAATTTTTCCATTTGATTCATACATACCCGTTACACATCTTCGGTTTATTCACTTACACTTTTCTGTTTTCCTTTCCCTAACGGTACCTTTTATTTTTCTTCTCAGGTGCCCACACTTTGTGATTTTCTTCACGTTACGTGTCCGTTTCAAAAGGGTCTCGCCACTCTAGAATTCATTTCTACCGCACAAAACACCCGGCCGCTTTTTCAAATTTCTGTTCCCCATTTCTTTCAGGTGTATCGCATTTCTCGGGGAAAAGACGAAACAACGGAAAAGAGCGAACTATTAATTTTAAAGTTAACTGTCGCGTATTGAGGAAGGTCTGCAATATTTTTTACGGACACTTTAAATGTATTTAATACCATAAATTTTAGTACACTGAGAGAAAAGAACACTGATTTTTAATGGAAAAGTATTACAGTGTAAATATTTAATCATCGTTATTCAATGCAATTTTGGTATTTTTATTCATTTATTTTTGTTAAACTTACAATAAATATTATCATTTTGTTTGTAATTATATTTTATCCAAATGTAAATTAAGAGATACAGATGCAACTTTAGTAAAATAATAATTTTTTAGTAAAATGATATAATAATTTTGTATTTCAAATTCAATGTTACTATATCAAAGGCTATTATTTTAATAATATTTGAAAAGAAAAAGAAAGTAGTCATTTTTCATCTAAACGTTTCCTACGTGTGGATTTTGTTTTCTTAAATTTTAATTTTTTCTACAATCCATTAGCTACTTTGTTAAAGAATGCGAGCCTTTAACAAAAAAAAAAAAACGTCATAATATGTAGAACTCGAAAATATAATAATACTTAATAAAATTAGTATGGTTGATTTTGGACATTATTAGAATTATATTAAAATTTAAACAATGAGAGCAATTCAATGGAGAGAAACGTGTCAGAAAATCTTTTAATGCTAATCAACAATAAAAAATTACTGATACATACAATTCTACATAATAAAATATATAATTATAAATATATAATTTCTTAATTATATTAGGGATACAAGGTCACATTTTTATTAATAAAATATACATTTATTAGTAGTCATAATCTAATCATAATCATAACCAAAGTTTCACTTTGCAATTATTCTCATAATTATTTGCAAGCTAGATTAGAACCAACACCTAAAACGAACATTATGTCAACTTTATCATACAGTATAATAATTATTGATCAATTTTATTTTTCAAAACGTAAAACAACTTGGTCATTTTGCTAAAGCAACATATAAAATTTATTCATATTGCAGATTCTTTTCAACGCAAATATGTATGTCAGTTATTTTTCCAGTGGATTTTGAAACAAATTATCCCCATAAATAATTCAAGGTCCAGTTCAATCCCACATACAATTTTGCTTCCCTCAAATCATTTAAAGAGTGAGAAGGTTCATACTCCTTTTATTAAGAATAATGGGTTAATGATTAAAAAAAAAAAGTTATTCTTTTCATAAAAGAGGATGATGTCATAAGCGATTTGATTATGACACAGCTGCATCTCGATTACGTTAGTTTCCATATTATTATTCATCCTGCATTCAGAATTCGCTTCATTTGAGGAAGTAAAAAAATGTAATACCCTCAGCTTTTTCTTCCATCGGTCTCGCGCAGTCTTCCGGGTACATTCATCATTTCTTCCTTCGCTTCCGTTCCTGCTTCTTTTTCATCGTTAATAGTTTCTTGCTCTCCTTCTGCTCATTCTACTTCACTTGTTAAATTGTTGATTAAAAACCTTGATAACCGTATGATACGGACGCCGCTTCGTTATTCGCATTCCCCGCATTCCTCGATGGGCGCGCGAATAGGTGTGAAAATTGTTTAATTAATATGGATTACACGAATTGAAAAATGATAATACGTTTTGTTTAAGAATTTCATTAGCCGATTAGTTGATAAATTGAAATTGCCTTTTCGAGACTGTGGAAATTTATTTCGCGCGGACCGAAGCTCCTTATGTGAGAGCTGCACGGAAATTTCATTAGTTTAATTGTAATTTGTCTTTAATTCAAATATTTTAAATATTTCCTTTTATTTAATTCAAATGACGTTGATTGTTTTTCAATTTGATTAATTATATATGTAATTAAGATAAAATAAGGTTTTCCTTTTGTTTTTACTTATCTATTTGTACATTTATTTCCTTAAAGTTATTGATCCAAAAAAAAAAAGTCTCAAACGTTTTGGGACGATTGAGTAATTATTGGGCAAATATACAGTAAAATTGCATCATAATAAAATACGATGAGTAAAAGTATGTAATAATAGGGATTTACCGTTTGCTTTTATTATTGTGTACACCTATTCGAGACAAATAACAAAGTTATAATGATTAATGGTATGCTTTAGTGTCCATATATTTAAATATGACACGTTCAAATTAAAAAGTATCATTAATCAGAGGTGTGTATTATAGCCTCTTGAAAATCCAAAATCACATGGAAAATGCCGCATTTTTCACAATTGCCTTTACAAAAAATGGTGTTACCAATTTTAATCCCTGATTTGTGTTTTTCTGGCATCTTAGATTCTAGTTCTACGTTTCTCTTATACCTTTTTATAATAATAATAATAAAAGTGGTTAAAGGTATCTAGACAGTTAGATTTTCAGGTATGATATTTATGAGTACAAAAATTTTCGGTACCAACTGAAATATATACAACAGTTATCTAAAATATTTATTATATTAAAATTAATTTTAAAAACATTTTATTGCGAATATTCTTCGTCAATTATATTTAATTATTAGCAGTCAACAAGAAGAATAAAACATCGCTGCTTTATGATATTAATGTACAGAATCTAAAATGTGTATTTACTGCCAAAAAGTATCATTTTTTTTGCAATGTTATATATACAATCTTGAAAAGTTCACACTTCTCCAGTGGTCCATAATTTATTTAACACTACCAAGTGTGAAATAAAATTATCAACAACTTTAACTGTAAATAATATATTTACTGAAAAATGTTCCATATATATTTTAAACTGGTTAACAACAAAACGATTAACTACAGAGAGTTAAAATTTTGTCACCATCTTTTTCTGGTGAAAATAACAACTCAGATCTGGTTATATTTGCTAATTTTCTTCTCTCGTTAATCATATTTCATATTAACAATTTACTAAACGCGCAATAAATCGCAGGACAAAAGTCCGAAAAATGATGTCGCGTACAGGGAGATCAATGAATCATGCTGGATGATCAGGAGTAAATAAGATGAATCAGACGATATTCCGCCATCTGCCCTGTAAATATATGCGCAGTGGTTAGCACAATAGCCCGATGACGTCATTGCTCTTTCTTTTTTTCCTTTTCTTTTCTCTTTCCCTTCCTTTCCTCGTCTCGTTTTTCGCGATTCGCTGGCGTTTGTACGTACAAAGTGGCGGCCCACGCTTATACGAAATGTGTATCTGCTTGCAGAATGGCGGGTGGCATGCCCCGACGAGAAGGGAAAGATGCGCGGGGACAATGCGAGCAACAGTGACGGGGAGTGCGAGCGACGAAACTCGATTTCATATAAAATCAGGAACCGTGATGAAGGAAGAGACCTTGAAGACCGGCTCCTGAAGAACTCTCCGTCGGGATCTACATGCAGATAGGCGTGCAAGAACGGTAAAGTTAATGATCTCTTTGAGGGCCGCCAGGATTAGACGTCTATCCCTTTTTTTTTCTAGTAGAGCACTTTTTTTGTTTTGGACAGAATTCGCAACGTTCCCTTTCTTTCTCGAAATAAAATTACACCTTCATCTTTTTACTTTATTTTTACTGTCTGTCAATTTTTAATGAAATTTTCGGTTTTGTAAGATAGATGTGCTGTTTTAACGTTAACGTGGAAATGCCACAGTGAAGCAGTGTCGCAGTGATAAGAAAAGACAGGCAGAGAAAAGTTGAAACAAAAATTATTATACCATATAACAATGTTGAGGTAAAATATTTTCTGTTATTCTAATAAATTGACAGTCGAAATTTATTAGTGTCCAGTATAGTAAACATTGTAGGACGTTTACTAATACTTTGATACGTGCCAAGTAATAATCATTTATGATATGATGTTACGTCATTGTTGTTATAAGGTATAGTAATTTTTATTTCAACATTTTTTTGCGCGTATATATTTTTTGTTATTTTGTCGCATTGGTACTGTACTTGTTTCAGTTTGAATTTTTGTATTTACTTTTTTTAAATAGTATTTGTTTTATGTTACCATTTATCATTTCTTTTTTTAATTTAATGTAAATTATTAAGTTGCAGAGTAAGATTATTTTGTTTTGTATTATGTAGTTATAAAGAAAGGTAATATTTGAAAATTTGACTTCTTAATAGTTGTTCGGAGAAAAACTGATCATTGAATTATTCGACCGGAAAATTTTCCGAATCCTATTACGTGTTTCTAAAAACATTTTCATCTTTTTTTTCTGCTGTCTCACTTTTTATCAGTGCGATAAATGTTACAAAATTTTGATTTCATATTGCGTAATATTATTTAATGACCTACCATTCAAATACATTTAAATTCATAAAATATTTAAAATTGGAGTATATTCATTAATTTTATATATACTTAATAAATAAATTTTTATATATACTTAATAAAAAAACATAAAGTACTTAATATATAAATTATTATTGATTATTATGAAGTTTAATATTCATGTAATGTTGTAAACGAAGTAAATTTCAATGTAATAATAGTCACGTTTTAATGAGTTAAATTATTTGAAATTTTAACATCTTTTAATTATGTTTATTATTACTTTATACATTTTCATATCATGTTTGTAAAGTGGCTAACTAAGTTTGTTTTCATCCACAGAATGTTTTCAAATCACACAGATTTCCAACTTGGCTCTTCCCCGGATTAAAAAGTGTCCAAACCGAAAACTTGTTTTTCCAGAAGTTTTCGAATTACCAGCAGCACCGAAAGTAAAAGTTTTATTGGTACTCTAAGGTAAATACATTAATTTATCCCATATCTTTGACAAGTGATATATTTTCTTTGCATTGTAACTTATCGTCAAATTTCAAACTGACATAAATTTGCCCACGAAAATAAACCGAACGAAAAGCGAAATCGTTAATTTTACGGTTAATTGAAAATCTTTGATCTCCGCAAACAAATTTGAGGCAAAGATTAGTAATTAAACTGTAATTTACTCCAGCGTCTTCTGCATTTTTCGTAAACATTAATTTATGCCTATATAAAGTAAAATGTATAATGCGCTTTATTTACACGTCTTGGTATAAGAAACTGCAAAGTAGATTACGAGAAAAATGTTGTTCGCGTTACGTTCCGCCATTTACCGATTAATTGACAAAAAACCACGGGGATAACATGGTACACATGTTAAACAACATCGAAACGCGCGCGGTTGTAAAACTTTTAATATCGGAACGATGCTTGTACATACATTAAAGTCTCCGATATGTCGCGTCAAACCGACACGAAAAGTTTCCGAGTAAGAATAGCACGGAGGTCATAAATAACGACTAATCCGGTAAAAACAGGATAATTAGTAACTGCTTTTGTACTTTTTATTCTATTGTATTCTTATTTTCTTTTCATTTTACATTGTGATCAGTTTTCAAGTATTTGCTTGCTTGTTTAATATGCAAACAATGTTTACTTGATTTATTACATGTAGTTTGTAAAAATTTTATAACTACTTTATTAAATGCATTTTTATGTAGAGCTAAAATGTGGACGTAATAACAAGATATTTTAAATATAGTAAATATTAGTTACTAAGTTAGATAATACATTTTATAATATTAAAAAGAAATTAACGATTTCTTATCATATAAGAACATGCTTATTTAGCATATAAAGACATGCTTATTTAATACTACACCGAGAGAAATGCCATGTTAAGTTAGCATCAATTGATGGTTCCTCAACATGAAGTTCATGTAACTATTGTGCCAACATATTTCTTTGCTAAAATACCAAAATTTTTCATGCTATCTACATTCA
>JABFPN010001499.1:0-28685 GCA_022817305.1 Leptoteleia sp. ZL-2020 | reverse complement strand
GGGGAGGGGGTACATTTCATCAAGTTCGGGTTAAATAGTAGTTGCGTCAAACATTCTTCGGCTACTCGGCGAGTAAACCTTCTCATTGTATAACCGAATCATTTTCGAGTATTTACTTTTTGTCGTGGCAAAAGACAAATTGTCGTCTGTCGTCTTCTTACCCTCTATTTTCATTGCCAACAAAATACATTTCTTTGGTTTCAAGACGTGAAATTTCGAAACTTGCAACGGGCCGGTTATTAATCGGTAATTAATTACACGCCAACAAATGGAGTGATATGAAGAATTTTTTCTACCCTTTGGTGTTGGAAAGAAAGTAAGAAAGTTTATAGAGTGAGCGTTCTAGTGAACTTTTGTGTACGATGATGGAAAATTATCATTTGAAGATCAGCATTGGAATAACTCAGTCTAATATTACCCCATTCAATCATCAACGTTCAACATTTCACCATTTAATCATCATCATCATGCTTTAAAATGAACAGTCAAAGATCTTGATTCAAATATCATTCTTCGAAAATCACCATTCAGATATCCTGACTCAAATATCACTGTTTGAAAATCACCATTCAAATATCTTGACTCAAATATCACAGTTTGAAAATCACCATTCAGATATCTTGACTCAAATATCACTGTTTGAAAATCATAAGACATGACTTGAAGATTGTGACTTTAACACCATAATTGCAACGTTATTGCTGAAACATCATTGAAACGTCATTGTTTAAGCATCACCATTTGAAAGTTACAGTCTGAACACTGTAAAAAATGTTATGTTGAATCAAGTAAAATCAAGTTGAATCAACTCGTTTCCTGAGTCAAATACGTCCAACCTTATTTATAATTTGGCATAGCTCATTTTATTAATACAAATAAAATATATTTTGAGTTTAATTAACTCTATGTATACTTGGTAAGGACAAATATTTTATTTAATAATTATATAAAAAATCTTTCCACAATTTCGCCTTGGCTAGGATTTGAACTCAATAGGTACATATTTTAACATTGAGTTAAAACTTAAACCACTACGCCAACGTCACTGTTTCGTAACGTGAGATATACACCGACTGTCTTTTCACTAATTTCAATTATTCAAATTGAATATCGAGTCAATTCAACTATATAAATATGGGAGATTTAACTCTAACATGGTTGTTTCAAGTATGCCTTCATTAACTCTACCATCCAGTTGGAAGCACTCAGAATTTTTTTTTCAGTGAAAGCAGTTTCTCGATTAATTATGAAAATATGTCAATATTAATTAATCGCTTATGGACGGCGGTAGAAAAAAACTAATCAGTACAAATGAGCAATCAATTAAAAAGTTAACGATAATAAAATATATATTACATATTCATAATCGTTGGGCGTTCGGAATATAAATTAATAAATTAAAACTTCCGTAACGCGGTGAACTTAAAGCGGTGGAATTATCATAAATATTTACGCCGTAGTAGCCACTAAAATACTTTCCCTTTTACCAGTTAAATAGGGAAAAACTTGGCACCACTAAACAACCTTTAAAAGTGCCGTATTCTGCTTGTGCTTTTTTTTTGGTTCGTGTGTCCCTTTGCCACGGCCAAGCGTTAGGATAAAACGCGTCAGAACGCGAGCTGTAAATTTGCCGATAATTTGGGCCACCGGGACGCGCCGTTTTATAAGATATACGAGGCTCGGGAAACATTGTCGTCGTCGTCGTCGTCGTCGAGTCTTTTTTTTCCCACTCTTGCTTTTTCGTCCACATTTTCGTTCTTATTTACCTTTTTTTTCCCCCCCAAACACCAGCAAGCGTCGTCGTTCGTCGCCTTTAATGAGACGGCTCCCACCATTTAAATTTAAATGCAAGAACGTATCGTCAGCCCCACCAATGTACCCGAGGATTCCACGGATTTGCACGCAAATGTACGCAACCTTGTCGCTACATACTCTCGGCGCATTGAATTGCGCGCGAGAAATTCCTCAACAAATTTTTGTTACGTTATTTTGTTTGCTATTATTGATTATTGCAAATTCCAGGATAAATTTTAATCATCTTAAAAATAAAACGCGTTGGTATCCCCCGAAAAATGAGCCACGAATTGAAATCATACGGGGAATGAAGTAAATATTCCTGTAGGTGGCGCTGATGACTAGTTTCCCGCAAGAGAAGCGTCTCGTCGAATGTATAAGGGAAGGAGTTTCTAGTATAGTGGGGGTATATCGAGTACATTTATAGAACAGTAGATGTCACTGAAAAACATCCATTCTTCTGTCCTTTGGACGTAAATAAACAATATTATTGTTTTTGTTTCGTTGATTTGACCTTACAGGTGTTTGTAAACATTACTTTTTATGCCCTCAAATTTAAAAAACGATTCGTTCTTCAATTCCATGAACAGTAGAACAATTTTCGGGACAATTTTGAATTACAATAACAAATAAATTAACTTGAATAAATGCTTCAATATACATGCATGTTTGCCGATTCGTTCGAAAATGGATATTTAAGTTTGCAAGCAAATCGAATTAATAAATTACACAAATTGCTGAATTTCAATTCATTTTGAGAAAAAGGCAACAATTATTATTGCCGAATATTACAATTCAATATATACTAATCAATTAGGGAATCCATTTGCAATTAACTCATGGGGAAATATTCGGCTAACGGGCCATAATTTATTTGCCAATAACATTCATTACACGGCTGATTCGGAATTCCGCCGATGTCCTCTCGCAAAAGTTGTTTCCGTTGTTAATTAGCGTTACACGAATGATGGTGTTTTTAATAAAGTGGCCGCGCGATTATTCGCCTTTATGACCTTATTAACTGCACCGTTTATTTTTGAATCAAGTCGCCGAGCGTTCATTAAATTTGTCGCCGGCTTTTCTTCAAGGCTAAAAAAGTGAATCGGACGTTGCTGTCATTAATTTTCAATGTTTATTCGCCGCCTCGTTCAAAATGAACTTTGGTATTAAAAATGTGAAAATGTGCAATTGACGAAATTCCGCTTGGAACATCATTTTTATTATATCTTTACTTGTCCAGGTACAAATTTAAATACACAACAGATGTTTTTTTTTAATTACACGGGCACATGATGGCATTGAAAAAGGAAACGTTTTTGAAATACAAAATGGTAAACAAACTTTGTTTTTGTTTGGTATTTACATCCATTCTTCTGCCCTTTGGATGTAAATAAACAATATTATTGTTTTTGTTTCGTCAATTTGACCTTACAGATGTTTACAAACATTATTTTGTATGCGCTCAATGTTTATAAACGTTTAGTTCTTACGTTCCACGGGCACACGTCGTATTTATTGTTTATTATAAAAGAAGTTATGTAATAAAGGAGGTTACAAGTTGAACATGACAAGAGGAAGGACTCCCACTCTTACCCACGGTGCAGTTAATAATTTTTAACGCAACTTTTTCTACGGTGTAGTTAAAACAATAAGAAGCAAAGTTAATTTGTCGAAACGTTTAATGCAATTTGTTGAATTAAGAAGCAAAAAGGAATGTACTTTGACGTCGAATGCGAAAGTTGAAAAACAAACTTTTTCTCCCCAGGACTATTTATAAGGGAACGCTGAAAACTTAAATGATCTTTCAGTCGAACGTTTAATTTATTCATGCCGGAATGCAATTGAGGTTGCATAAAGCGCAAAAGAAAAAACGACTGGCCGGGGCGAGGGAAGGTGGGAGGGTGGGGAGTGGGGGGTTTAAACAAAGGAAAATTTTGTAAAATTCAGCATTTCGTTGCGCTCGTTTTGTGCAAACTTTACGCAAGTGTGTCAATTAAATTTAATTTCTCGAAAGAAGTAACTCGGGCTTGTTTAATATTGTTTCAGGCAAATGCAATTTCAATCGTTCGACAATGAATCTTTCAAATGCCGCCTCATTTACTGCAAATAGAACACTCTTTTTTTAACAATTATGAAATTGTACCAACATTTTATGGCACTGAAAAACGAATCGTTGTTGAAATACAAGATGGTAGACAAACTTTGTTTTTGTTTGGTATTTACATCCATTCTTCTGTCCTTTGGATGTCAATAAACAATATTATTGTTTTTCTTTGGTTTGGTAGTAAAAATTTTTACAAACTGATATGGAGATGGTATGGATTTAATCTGGCAAAATGTCTGGATTACGTCCATTATCCAGACTGAACTTGTCCCGATCCAGATCCAGACATATACCAGACAAAATCCATACAATTTCCAAACTAATTCCAGCTTAATGTATCTAAATAATCAAACGATGTATAAATTTTTTGTTATTTCACTTTATTCAATTAAATCTGTAATATAAATTAAATGTATGTAACAATAAAGAGGGGAGGCAATGTATTTTTATTTGAAAATTAATTAAATTGACGACGGGTAAACAGGCAACATTTAAAAATTTTAATTTAATTACATTCAGTTTATATCGGGGAAAAAAACGGGTTTTTCATTGATTATTATGTAAAATAAGTTGAATTATTTCGTGGTATAAAGTCGGAAATAAAAATGCAGCATATATCGGAATTATTTTTGGTAAAAAAGTTTGGACGGAAAAGGAAGGAAACGTTATCGAAGCTTGATCAATTTTGTTAGTTTTAACTGCGCGAGTGAAGTGCGGTGAACATTTTTCCAAAGAATAATAATAATAATAATTGAAGGAACCGAAGAACGAAACGTTTTTAAAATGGAGCACATAAAAAACAATGTTTGTAAACACCTGGAAGGTCAAATTAACGTAACAAAAACAATAATATTGTTTGTTTACATCCAAGGGACACGAGAATGGATGTTAATACAAAACAAAAACAATGTCTATTTACATTTTTGTATTTGGAAAACGTTCCATTTTTCAGTACTATTAATAATTGTAATTAAAATAATGAAACGAAATTCTGTTTTGTCGTGTTTTGTCGCGTTTATTGTTTATAAAATCGCGAACGTTGTTTGTTTAAGTGGAAAAGCAAACTTTGCTTATTTAGATCGGGATGTAAATAAGAAGGAACAGTAAATAACTGAGAAATGGCTGCATGTTTGTAAATACTGAAAAGGGAAAGTAATAAATAAACGCGCACGTTTTTTTAAGGTGTAAGCCGATGTAAACGGCTCGAAATATTTGTCTTATTTCGGGTATACCTCTAAAAAAAGAAGAAAAAAATAAAAAATAAAAATGCTCATAATCTTCCGATGGTGGCTTATCTGCGAGTAGAACATTTGGAAAGCGTTTATCTGGATAAGTAATCGTGAACAAGCGAGTAAAACATACACTCGAAGTAAGAAAGTATAAATGTTGCGGAAATAAAAAAAGCTCTAAGAGCGAGGAAGAGAATAAAATTAACAAAGCCGGCGTGCATTAAAAAGATGTAGTAAAAATTACTAACATTCTTAGTAAACTTTATGTTCTCCTTCAATATATTTATAACATTTATAATGCAAGTAAAGTTTTGAAATTTTTTCATCGAATATAATATTTAAAAAATAATTTCTATAAATATTGTTTGCTTTTATTAGGTTTCACTTATCAACTAAAAATATATCAAATACAGCGGTAATAAAAATAACGGAATTTGATGACGAAATTAACGTGGATTTTTTTTATACGTTTTTAACTGTATTGTCTGGCAAGTTTTACTAGACATTTCATTCATTTATATGTTCGATAGTTCTGACACAATGATTGATTATAAATCGAGAAAAAGTTTACACTGAAAATTATTATGCTGTATTAAAAAGTTGGGAGACAAAGTCCATCTTTTTGTCATGTTTAACATTGGAGAATATTAGCTGCAATATTGAATGCAAAAATAACGGTATAATTTAGACAATTAAAAGGGGTGTATTTTTCGAAAGAATTGTATAGGCGGATGTTTAGTGAGTGCGAGAGGGAGGGAGGGATAGGTGGGTAAAAAGTGGCACGCTCGGGAGCGCTTGATACCGCTTGTCACCGCAAGATCGCGGCAGCTGCAGCGTTGCTCGCACGTGCCAAAGGAACAATCCCGCCGCGGACCGTCCTGCGCGCTTACCCGCGTCTCTTTGTCGGCGTACGTGCCTACGCGCCGCGTAAAATCAAAATCCCGCGGACCACGCGGCCACGCATGCGCCCCCTTCCTCTTCTACTGTTCCTCGGCCCGCGGATCTCGGACCAATCAATCGCAAATAACCCTTTTGTTCCATCTCCTTACAAAGTCCTCCTCGGTTGGTATTTCCTTTTTTGTTTGTTTTTTTTTTTTTGTTTTTTTTTTTTTTTTTGTTTTTTTTTTTTTTTTTTTTTTTTTTTTTTTTTTTTTTTTTTTCATTTTAATTGTTTTTTTTTTTGGAAATTTTATCTGCATGTTTTCGAATATCGTATAATTGATCTTCCACAATATGCAATTGTAGTGCTACAAAAAGGAACATTTCGTTCACAGTCGAACTTAAATTCAAAAAGAATGGGGAAAAAAGGAAAGAAGAAAAAAATTGTATATTTAATACAGGATACGTTGTTCGTTTAACGTGTAGGATTAATTTTTCGAGAAAGTGGATAAAAAAAATCGAAAGAAGTATTTTAATAATGTTTGTAAGATAAATGGTAGATGTTTTATAAACATTTTTTTTAAACAGGACTTCGTATTAAATACTTTTGTTTTAAGACATACGAATTGCTACGTCTACAGCAAAGGCAACTTGTTAAAATAGCTTGTAATCAAATTATAAAACAATTTATTTTATAGCAAATTCAAATAAAAATAATAATGTGCAAATACAAATCAAAGTTTTAAGTGGATATTCCGTTAATTAAACGTAGTAATTTGATTATTATTTTGCATCACGTTTTAGTATTACTTTTTGAATATAAGATTGCTTTATTTTTTACTTAAATAGAGTGATTATTTTATTTAGAAATTTGACCTATTTCTACAAAACACTAAAATATTTTAATAATAAATGAATTATTGTTTTCTATAAGTATTCCTTCATATTTTTGCGAGTATTTTGTACACTTTACATGTTCAAAAATCAAATTTAGTGAAAGTCAACTTAGTGAAAAGTTTAATTACACATTATTTGTTTACAGGTATTAATTGTTTAAATTAAGTTTTATTTAGTATTTTAACTTTATATTACATAACAAATGTTTTCATAAATAAATATATTTTATCCATTGTCAATGTACTTGAATTATATTACAAAAGTTGATTTAAATTGAAAGAACATTCAATATTTTATTGTATAATACTAAAAATTTATCTGCATCACTTTTTTGCACATTAATAAATGATGATGAAAAACAATGCTTGAAAAAATTCCTGCAAATTCGCTCGTTATTTTTTACACACAGAGTAATTCAGTTGAAAATATAACGCCTCTTCAATATCAAATCTTTCCATTCACACTTTTTTTTAAACTCTTATTAAAGTGAGACCTAGTTTTCATTTATCGCTCTGTTTAAAACTTCTCGCTTTCAGCAAGATGGCAAAACTTTGCTTGCTATCCCACAAAAAATTTCATGAAAAGGATTAGTATTAATCATTTTTAAACATTTCCCCATTGGAAAAATTGTGTACTCACTATTTTATCTTTAATTCCTCTAATATTTTTCTTCTGGATGAATAAAACGTTTTTATATATTCAGCGGGTGAACCATGGACATTAATATCGCGTATTTTACATGTCTGCTAAGAGCTTAAGTTTCAACATATATAAGACAAATGAAATAATTATTGAAATATTTTTATTTATATCTATTCAAACAATAATACTGTTTTTTAATTTATTTTTGCGTTCCTGTTCTGGATCCAATAATTTTAACATTAATAAAGTGTAAGCAATAAAAAATGATGATTTGACGTGTATGTGAAAGCATCAATTTTTATGCTGGAAAAATGTTTGCGAACCAATCGATGGCAGTGAATGTATAGACGAAAAGAACATAGATACTAGTAGATAAGTTGCAATTTATTTATGCATTTCAATATAAATATATGAATCTTTTATTTGGGTAATATTAATATTTTTAGATCCTCCTTATTCATGGAAGTAATAGCAAATGTAACAAAAAAATAACAATTCCTAAAATTGTTGTTTTATGTGACAAAAAGAATTACAAAATTTATTGACATTTATATTATTTTAAATTAGCTCGTATTTTTCAACCTATGAATAATATGAGCACCTGTCTATTCCATTATATTCCATATTTTCATCGCAATCCATTATTTTATTACCAGTACATTATTCACACATCTTACACGTCGTGTTCCATTGGGGTATTTATTTGGGTAAATAATAATAATGATAATGTAAAGAATTATAATAAAAAGAAATAAGTTGAAAGTATGAAAAAGAAATTATAATTATAAATAATGCAGATACTACTAATTTCGAATTAAGGTTTATTATGATTTATTTATTGCTAATTAATATTTAAACTTTTTAGTATACTCATATTTTAATTTTACATAATTGTATAGTAATATGTATATATATATATATATATATTAACAACTGTTTAATAAGAATTATTTTTAGAATATTTATTTACCAATTGATTTATAACTACAATTAGCGTGCCTAAATATAATTTTCAAAATAATTAAATAATTAAATACTGAAATTTAAACTAAATTTCAAAAAAATTACGCTCATATTATCGTTACCAAATATTACAAGCATTGTTCTTTAACGAATAAAGCTAAAAGAAAAACCCATACACAAGACTGTAACAAATTGTCAGTCTTACCAAATATAATTTTATTTCAAGTTTCGTTTCAACATTCATCCATTCGCTCGTATTTTGTTAGTTGTAAAAAAAAAAGTTCATTTCATCTTTAGCGTATTCGGAAATGATGTTTCATTTCTCTCATACAAGTTGTTATTAAATGAAAAAGAAAAGAAACAAACATAATATAACTTAATATAATCTCACTTTCCGAATACACCAACGTTCCTCAAATCTAAACTTCTCGTCATAACAATTCACCGTCGCCATTATCACACCTAACGTACATTTCATAACAATTCATTTCCAAAGATCAGCGTGGATGAAAATCGGACAGCTGGATCCACGGGGAGCGATTGAACGCGGAGGCGCAGAGCGCAATAAAGTGTCGCCGCCTGGCGTCGATGTCCGGAGTGAAGTGGCGCGCGCGCGATCCGCCGGGCGCAGGCGCGGTTGCGCGCCGTCCCGCCCGCGGACGAATCGAAATAAATCGAACAATGCTGAGCCGATGAGCAGTGTACGGTGCTCGTTGGACGCGAAGCAGCTCTCGCGTAGGGATGATCAAAGCGAGACGTCCGTTATCGTGGCCCTGTGCGCAAACGAAGCCGTGATCCTCGCCAAGACAGCTCAGAATACGTCGCAAAATAGCTGCCGTGACTCGGCGTCGCGCCCACGGATGCATATGGAGGTACGTAACGGGCGCGCTCCGGCGCGCACGCCTCTTTGTTTTCGAGGCGCGAGCGAGGGTCTGCCCGAGAGAGCTACTCCGACCATTTTGCCACCGCCGTCGTCGAATCTCCGGGGGGCCCGTCGCTCGCGCTACCTCGGTCGCCGATCGAAACTACGCAATTGAACCGCGATGACAGTTCCGCGCGGCTGTCGCCAAGGGAGCCCCGAGCCCACCTCCTCCGTCGACGACCATTTGTGTACGCTCTCAGCTGACGCGCAACTGTCAGCTGCACCGAGCGTGTACACAAAGCCAGCCCGCCTGTCCTTCCAGTCCGACCGACCGACCGACCGACCGATCGAGCGAGCAAATTCGCGAAATCGCGAAATCGCGACCCTTTGTTCCCGTTTTCGTACGTTTCGCAGCGATTCTTCCGCCCCGATCCTTCTTCTTTTCTCTCCCTCGCACCTGTCCTCCTCCTGCCCGTCTGTCCTTTTGTTTTGGTTCGCGCGCGCTCTCTTGCACCTCCTCCGCTCTCTCTTTCCAGGGCATTTTTGTTGTCAAGAGACTCTCTCTCCCCCGCTGTCTCCCTCACTCGCGGGGCTTGTTACACGGGGTAGTACCCCCTTGCGTGTCCTTTTCTCGCGGTCACTCTCTGCCTTTGTCAGGGTAACGCGCAATTATTTCGTGGCGCTCTCTGTTTTTGTGTCGCTTTCGTTGGAGATTGATGGGGACGGTGCGCGCTCGTCCCCTGCGACTCTTCGCTTCGCCGCGAGAGTATGTTTGTTTATTTCTTTTTGTTGCAACTGACATGTGCTTTGACGCACCTTTCACTCGAAATCGTTCTTAAATACAATTTCTTCTTTCTCCGAGGATGCGTTTCTTCGCGTTGTTATGTTGCTCTCTTTCTCTGTTATTGTTTTTCCTCCCTCTTTTTTTCTCTCTCTCTCTCTCATTTTCCCGTTCGTTTTTGTTTTCTTTTATTTGTGCTTTTTTTCTCATGAAATTTCGTCATCGAATCTGTTATTGTAACGTGACCCGTAAGATGGATATTTAAATAAATTGCCATTTGGATTCGATTTTGTCCGCTCGCAATATTATATCCATGTTCCAGCTTGAACAAAAACGTAAATTAAAAAGGACGCAATTATGTGAATTCTTCCATTTTTAACTTAATAATTTGTTCAAGCTGGAACGTGACAAAAAATTGTCTGCCAATAGTACATTACATTTTAATATAAAGTTAATAAGCTAACATATAAATTTTGATAAGCCAGAAAAAGATGCACTATACTGGCGATCAATTTTCGAACACCGCTTGTGCGAGGGTATATTTTTCGGGCGGTATTCGGATTGGCGGGTAGAAAAATCGAGACAAAGAACGCGAGATTTGTCCCTAAAGTTGTTCCAAACGAGCCTTGTTTCATAATTGACTGGCAGTATCGTGCATCTTATTCTGGCTTATTAAAATATACGTTTCCCTCATTAACCTAGTGCTGGCAGTCAATTTTTTTTAGAAACATTTTATTTCGCGCTAGTAATGTTTATTTCTATTGACTTTTCGTACTGAAAATACGTTCGCCGCATTAATTGTTGAAACGCGATCTAACGATTTAGCGTTTAATTGGATAACAATTTTGCGCCGACGCGACATTTCGAAACTGTGACTTCAGTTACAACACATTGAATTCATAAATGAAATTAAGAAATTTGATGTCGTTGGCGTTTCGTTCGGCAGAAAAATTGTCCGCGAAAAGTTTCGTCGGTCCGCACTGAAATTGGACCGAAAGAGTGAAAGCAGCGATCGGAGGAATCGTCGCGGGACGATTGGCTCGTAACGATATTACGAGTTTGAATTGGAAATATGTTTGGAAAAGTGGCTTCGCGGCGAAGCTTCGACTTTCCTCTCTGTTGCTATTCGAACGTGACCAGCTGCCGCGTTTGCGCCGTTGGGATCTTGTCATTAAGGTCAACTGACTTTTATCGTTTTCGAAAAGCCACCCACTTCTATCCCTGTTATAAATGTTGACATGGAACGGAACAAAATGAAATTGAAATATAGAATACTCAATTCGGTGTGGGAAGTTTTCGGAATTGAAAGTATTTCGATTTCATTGGACGGAATTCAGTTTATGGTAATTGTCGTATTTTCCCATGGAATTGAACCGGAGAACTATGAATTTCGCGAGTAATACGGTATGTTCAGTCTTGAACAATTTTTTTTAAATTGGAAAAGGATGCATTTATATGAATTTAATAGTCTGTCTGTAATTTAAGAAATTAATCGAGTTTAAACATGTCAATAGAAAACGGCGGAATATCGGACGCGGAATTAAAATAATAATTGAAATCGAAATACTTTTAATCCCGAAAACTTTCCGAATTGAATATTCTCAAGTTCAGTTAGATTCTATTCCGTTCCATGCCAACATTTTTTTACAGGGATTAGGAAGGGCGGAATTGCAAGGCCCTAAAAATCATGAAATCATGGTTTCGCGACTTTATAAATACCTCAACGTATCCTTCTACATATTGGTATAGGGAATGTGTTGACATATTCATGAAGTCATAATTTTGCAGTTTCACGATTTTCAGAATTGGCCCCCTTGGTTCCGCGGCGATTGATGCGAAATAATCGAAACCGCGGAGGCGCAAATATCGCCTCTTTTTTATGCTCGCGTGTGCGCGATCGGGGCCGTGACCGGGATCGCGTGAGACGCCGTTTTTCTCTTGCGCATTGTTTATGTGTATGAAACGCGCGCGCGGTCTCTCGAGGCACATTGCGTCGCTTGCAAGAAAGTCGTTACTACTTTCTGATCTAGCGAATCGAACTTGAAAGGCGGTGGCGTTGGCGGCGGCGGAGGGGGTAGGCACGGAGGACGGGGTGTATTAAATAGGTAGGTTCAATGCGAAATTTGTTACTGGCTTATCTCGTTATATATATATATATTTGTGTATATTTTATTATGTTTTGAGGCTAAGTATGAACGTCGGGGTCAAGATTTTATAAGTCATCTTTTCAAAGAGGATACAATTTCAGAACAAAAGTCTATCGAGTGTACCTTACAATGTCTACAGTTCTAAATTTAAAATCCAAAGAAATGTTTTTCTTTTTTTCTTTGTCGAGCGAATTATTTTGTTTTTAGCGAAAAGTTAGGTCGGGAACCGTAAATCTTAAAAGAATTTCGTTTTGTTTGATTTAAGAAGATATACCGAGAGGAAAATTTTAGTGAAAATTAGAGAGACTTTTGATGGAGTTGCCGGGGGGGGGGGGAGAGTATTTTATTCCCTTTAGGTTCGTTACTGACGTTTCAGGTGTAATGTCACTGAATGACCAACTCAACATGAACATAATCTCATTAATAATATTTATCTTTAAATATATTGTAAAATAAAAATAGTAAATGTCTTTCAAAATGTAAAGATATGTATTATTAAGGAGGTTATGTTCATTTTGAGTTGGCCATTCAGTGACGTTTCCCTTTAAATGATGCGTTGATCAAATGAATATATATTTTTATTAATAATTTATATTGTGAATTGACCAAGAATCTTTTCAATTAACTGTATGTTATTTTTTTATATGCGTTTTATTGAAACGTATTAACAATATCTCAAATGTTTGTTTACTGTTTATATGTTTGCTTTATAATTAAACAAGTTTTAATTATGATACGTATATAAAGTCTGATTTGAATGTCTGGCAGATTATACGGTGTATTATATTAATTTAAAGTAAATAATTATTTAAAGAGCGCACAAAAGAAAATATAAGAATGAAATGAAATTGAGGTATAAACAAAAGAGATTATGTTAAGTAAAGTTGTTTTTTATGTACAATGCGTCAGGTATTAGATATGTGCCATGTTCAATTATTTTATTTTATTTTATAGTTCAACTGAATCTATTTTCTATTCATTTCAACATTACACTATATTTCAGCAATTTATTTTGTGGCATGAATTTATTTTTTGTACGTATTCAAACAACAATTTGAAATTATTTGACATAAATAATATATTTCCTTCTTTAGCAATTTAAACATTATTTAATTTTCAAGTTAAATTGTTTTAAATATAATTTTAAATTTTTTCAATTGTAAATTTAACTGTGTTTAATTATAAAATTTTAGTTTAGTGTTTAAGCATAACTTTAGAGGAATGATAATAATTTTGCAATATTGTATTACAAATTTATGAATCTTAAAAATGAAATGAGAATATTTTAGACTTGCATAGTTGCGTGGGATGTTGTTATAATTTTGAACTAATTACGTTGACTAGTTATTCAAATGAGACATTTTACTGACAACTGACGTTTCAACGTTTTTAATTGTCGTGATAGTAAAAGTCAAAGTTCATTTAATTTTTGCATAAAAGCTAGAATTTACGTAGAAGCATATTGTCATTAATATATATATATATATATATATATATTTTGCTTATTAATTGCTTACAGTGTGAGAAATAAAAACATGTTAAATACTGGACTGTTTAATAGGTTAGGAATTATTATATTATATTACTTTATTTATATTATACCTTTTTTTAAATTATGCAACTATTATATTTTATAAAAGGATTTGTTAAGCGATTCAGTTATTTATGACAGTCTTGCTGAGGATTGTACGTAAAAATTGTAGTAAAAAAATGTTTTATTTATATACAAAATAAATACTTTTGAACATTATAGGAGCTCTTTATTTGTTAAATTTTATTTATCACTATGTACTTGATACTATTGTAAGAAAAACTATTTTTACCTATAGTACAACATGGAAAACTATCAAAATATTTTATTGATATTAAATTTTATTTATTGCAATAGATTTTATTTTAAAATTCAATTCATATTGATAATTATAACATTCAAAAATACGTTTCTGTTTCTAAAATAGTATTTTACAACACAAATATGAAGTTATGGCCTAATAAGCCTTCCTAAAATTACACTTAAATTTAGAAGTACCTCATAAAGGTAAAAAAAATAAGGAGTCAAGGTTTACAGACAGCGGTTCAAAAAATCGATGCCAGAAAATAAATTTCTTTCCTTGAAAAGTCATTTTACTAGTCCTCGCACAAAATAAATGTAAACAAACTGAACTCGAATAATTATAGGTTTTAATAATAATTGATGAATTGATTTAGTTAAAATTGAAATAAAATTTTGCATTAAATGAGACACGAAAATGTACCATTTTGTAAATATGTCTTAAACGTTGCACTCATTTTAGAACAAGATAATAAAATTAATTTGATAGCACGAAGTAGAATATTTATATGTAAGCAAATATTTTGATAATATCAGTGTTTCATTCTACGTTTTCATTTTCATATATATTTAACAATATTAAATCTAATAATACTAATTTTATTTATGTTTCTGAAATTGAAGCAAAGTAATAATTACATACCATAAACAATGTTAATTGAATCATAAATTTGTTAAAAAATTTCTTATGTAACAATATCTATTATCAGGGCTTTTAAAATGTATCATCATTTTTCTAATGTTATGACTTTTTAATACATTTCGTTTAATTTATTAGTGTTAACAAATTTATAATTAACTTTAATTGATCCACGTGTATAATAACTTTTAGATATAAAAAGAGTTTCTTACATTTTACATTCTTTTAATATAAAGGAAATTTACACTTTTTTAATATAAAGCAAAAATAATTATCACCATTAATGTTGAAACGCAAATGTACTAAGGTGTAATTTATTTATAATCTGTTTTTATGATAAAGTTTGCAATTTTATTTCTTTACTCACTTCATAAATCATAAAAAGATATGTATAATTTTACCCTTCTCTCGATTCATTTAATTATTTATTCATAGCGCGACTTAAATTGTAATAACAAAATAAGCTGATGCAAACTGTATTTCTGTTAAACATTTCCATCAGATAATTAAATTTAGAATAATTTCCTTTCTTGGTGAAAGGTATTGATTTCAAATAAATGATTGTGGTTAATTTTTGTTACAACGTTAATTTTAATTAATTTAACCAGAAATTAGGTTACCAGAACAAAACAGACAGTTATTAATAACAACTGATTAAAATATAGCTTATTAGTATTGGTATCAATTATAATTAATATTAGAATATTTTTTTTTGCATCCTATCTTAAATATGTAGAATATGAAACGATTTATGATTTGAATAATTGTGTTCATGATTTACGCTTTAAAATAATCTATCATTTTAATTAAGGATTTCTTTATCAAAAACCTTGAATCGTTAAATGTTATGTTTTATTAATAGTTTAATCATAATCCTATATACCGAGAATTTATAAACAAATTTTCAACAGATAAGAGTATCCATATAATGAAACATATATGGTCCATATATGTTTTAACAATATCATATTAGGAAATAAAAAAGTCATATATGGACATATGTTTTTCCTTAACCCATGTATGACCACATATTGCCGAAATATGGCAATAATTTATTTCCATATAAGGGAATTATTAATTTCATATATGGCTAGAATATTACATCTATTGTTGCCATATATCGACCATATATGGATTAAGGATGAACATACATGTCCACGTATCAAGTTTTTATTTCCTTAAATGAAATTGTTAAAACATATATGAACTATATATTTCATTTTTACTAGGAATATGTATAATATAATGTTGTAATTTAAAATAGAAATGATCTTAGATTGTACTTTCTTTATTTATAGTAGAATATGAAGAAGACTGACATCGTTGACTATACTATGGATATACTATAAGCGTAGAATACTCGCGAAAACTTTAAAAACTTCCATACAGTCTAATGACATGATTTGCTATTTTTGGCTATTAAAATTTTAATAAGTAAAACTTTCTTTTTCTTAAACTTTTGCGTTATAAATAGTAATTTCTTATTACTACTGTGCTGAATTATTACTGAAACTGTTTCACGTTTAATAATAAGTATGTTTAAGAGGAAATTGAATCAGAAATTTTAAATTTCACAACATTAGAATTAACCATGAAATTGATTTTTTATTTCCTTATATGAAAATTGTTGAGATATATATGGACCATATATGCTTCATTTTTACTAAGGTAGACTGCGCTAAAGATTTAACCTTTTTTTAGTGTTTTTTTAATTTATCTTTATGTAATAATGCATTTCTGGTTCTAATGAAATGAACGCCCTTCGAATATGACAGGAGACATAGTTAACAGTAAAATTTTAATTACAATTTCTAAATATAGTCGAACAATGCGAATCAGTCGCAATAATCAAGTCAGTCAATAACTGCAATCTTTGCATTGTTTGGCGAAATTTAATATTAAACATTGGAGTTCCAATTAGTAACAATAAACAATCCATTTGTTCCCAAATAGAAATTTAGCGTGAAACTAGATGTGGCCCTGATGGAGTTTTCCACGTTTCCAAATCAGGAACCGATTTGGTATCCAAATAGGGCGCCGTATCAGTTGAGGAACCAAATTGGAACCAAATCGGGGCCCAAGAGGGACCTTATTTCTTATCCACACGAAGAAGAAATATTAATAACAATTACTGACATTGTTGGTAAACTGAGAAACCTTTTTTTATATTTTAATAATTGGCATTCACAGAACGTGTCTTTTTTTATTCGCCCAACAAATTTTGCTTAGAAAAATTCACCGTCGCAGAGAATCGAACACCTACCTTACCTGTTGAAGTGTTCTAACACCTTGATCATTAGGCTACTGCAACGCTCGCGAGAGCGAACTAATCAGAGCCCATTTCAATCATAAATGGCTTTAACACTGTTATACTGATTTGGTCATGAAATGGTTTCCACGTTTATACCATTATGGCTAAATTTGGAATATCCGATAAGGCCCTGATCAGTAAGTGTCCTTTGTAATAATCAAAAATAAATGCAGTTTACCTGGTTAATCCCTTATAGGACTCAAATCAGGAAACCGTTGTTCAGGTATTCCACGCTTCAGCCTTACTGGAGCCCTATATGTGATAGGACATGCCCGATTTCATTTCTCCTAGGGTTTTGTTTCAAGACAGAATATCTTTTTGGAAAAATGTGCGCACTTATAATATTACTTAAAACATAATATAGTACAACTTTAAAAGTATATTTTTGTAACAAGTTGACGGAAACTGTCCTGTTTCCGTCCTGTTTAGGAGACGGAAACTGACTGATTATAGATGAGGACGAAAACTTTCTTGGGTGGAACACGACTAGTTTCCGCCCGCGTCTAAAAACAGCCAATTTCCTTCGACATATATGCCACATATATGTTGATTTTTACATAGGCATATCCGGCAAGTAAAATGCCAAACTAAATAAACTTTGCATTGAAAATTGACTGACACTTTTTTCTTTCGATAAAGAGAAGAAATAAGCCAAATGCAATGAAAAAAAAAGAAAAAAAAATATGTTAGAAAATGAAAAGGCGCTGGAACAAGTGATAATAATTTGAAATTGGCCGTGGCAGTGTGAGCGCGCGGCGCGCATTTATCGACGTGCTCGTTACGTAAACTTTTAATTATAATCGTTTATTGAAATAACAACAAATACGGCACGTTGGCAGGGGCTTCCATCGTTCTTTATATAAGTGGGCGATTAATTAGCACGCCTCGACTGTAACTTGATTCCGTCTTAAAAAAAGAAAACCGCACGTTTGTTATTATTTATAATCTCGATTGATTGATTCCGAAAAGAAAGCGTTTTGTGTCGGGCGAAACAAGGTGCAAGGTGGCGCGCAAAACGAGCGTTTTCACTGCCATTGAATGGACTCTTTTTGCGTAACTCGGAGCATTACATTTTTATGAAACATCGACCAATCGTGTCCAATTAACGAGAATAAAAAAAATGCATGCAATTTGCCGTCAATAAACGTGTGCATATTCGCGTGCGCTATCGACGTTTAGAGAAGTTGACGGTTTTACTTTGAAACTACCGCGCAATTATTGAAAACGATTGTTCAACCCATGCGGACGTGCTGTGTGAACGCGGAAAATTTTGGGACCAAGCTTTATGGCGCGTTTCACGTAACATTTCTATATTTTAATTTGCCATTTACCTGGGATATTAAGCAAATTCTGCCCTTGTATTATTATTATTATTATTATTATTATTATTATTATTATTATTATTATTATTATTATTAGACAGAATACAACCCTACATATGTCAAACATGTATGGTCCGTGTTTTCTTTTTTTTTTATACATCTTTAAAATGTGTCTTGAATACTTTATTGTATCGTACAATTACAACCACCAATAAATCTCTCTCTGAGCGCGCGTATAAGGATTTTTTTTCTTATTCACAAGGCATACATTACAGTTACTGTAAACATATGTAAATATCTTTTTTCGCCGATTGACACTTATGATAAACTTTATAATCGACTGCTATAGTATTATTCCCAAGTGTGCAGATAACGATAAAGAGAGAAAAGCGTATTCCTGTTGATTGCGACGTATTTCTCCCTCGTTTATACTTGGACACTGCACACTTCGGCGGTATTTTTATATCGTTGATATAAAATTGATTATATCAATATAACATTGATTTCTTCAGATTGCATCGAATTCGATTATTCCTTCGCATTGCATCGCCTCTGCTTTAGCATGACTTTTACACAAGTGTCACTGTAAAGTGGTTATTACCATTGTGAATCAAGTTCCCCACATGGAAATTTTCGTACGGCCCAATGCTGGCACAGTACCAACGCCAGGTTTGCCGATACAGGCGTCTATATGACTCAGTACCGACACTGGTATTGGCCCTGTACAGGAGTTATAACACCGGCGGGTCTACGGTCCAGTGGTCAATCAGTACAAATTCAGTACTGGCTTACTACTGATTCGAAACTGGCTCGGTAGTACTGTTTTAATAATGATTCGGTATTGTTTTATTTGAACACAAAAAAGTTATCTTTATTTTCAATTTGTGTATTTTGTATTAATATACACAGTTAAATAACTTTTAGTTGAGTTAAGTCTATTTTCAAGTGATTTATTGAAGGAAAACTTGTACCATCCTAGAATTGAACTTGAGACTCCAACGTGTTAGCCTGATGTTCTGTCCCTGCGCCATCAATCCTTAGTTGCAATGCTATAATCTTTAACACATAAGTATAATAGATCAATGCTGACACTTTTTGCATACCAGTACTATGCCTGTATTGAACCAGTACTGAACACATAAATAAATTTGACTGGCTTAAATCCGTTTGTCCACTGGTGGCAATACTGGTTCTGCATTGTTTGTCTACTGGCACCATTTGTATACCAGTACATGGCCTGTATTGAACCAGTACTGGACAAATAGATAAAGTTTCGTTTACAGACAAGTATTTTGTTTTTTATATTGCATTATATATTGCAGACAAGTACTGGGCAATTGTCGGCAGAGTACTAGTTCGATAGTTAAGTCAGTGCTGGCTTCGATTCGTTTGTCCACTGGTTCCAGTATACCATACAGTACGGAATCAGTACTGGTTCATATGTGTTTTGCCATAATACGGCTGTCTGTCATGTGCCAGTATCGGGCCAGTTGTCAATACTGACAATTTCCACCTGGGTATATTCATGTTTCGCAAAAATTTTCCGACATTATAAAACATAACAAATATTCATTCAGCGATAAGGAAATCATATTATAAAATTGTTTTGCAGCATATCACGAAACGTATATTCATCATATTCATAGCACTCACATTTTATTTTAATACAGTCATAAAATAATAAAAATTAGATTTGTTCTTAAATTAAAAGCAATACCAAGTACCATTTTCAACCTTGCCTTCAATAAGTGCACTGTACAACAAAAGGGGACTCTTTGTTATCACTACTTTTCCACGAAATTCAATTTTCAAAACATATATATATATATATATAAATTCAGCGTTGCAATTCTTCTGCGCACATTATCTTTTACAATACGCGGAAATAAATAATAAACAAATCGCAAAGCCAAACGGATTTTGATTGGTAATATTTTATATAAACACAAATGTCGCTCTCGTCGCGAAGACGCATATTAATTAATTAACGGAATAACATTATAGGAAACGTTATCATTAAGTCATGATTCATCTATAAATGTGTGTAAATGGTAAATACTGAAGCCGAGGTGTGTTTATTCTCAACGTACGAGGAGCTAAACTTAATTACACAACGTGAAAAGAGAGAAGGACAGAGAGAGGGAAAGAGGAAGGGAGAGTAAAAAAGTACAAAACAGAGACACGCGCGCGCGCGCGCGTTGATGATTATAAATGGAAAAGAAGCGTCTGGGAGAATCTGGTGAATGAATCGGTCTCCGTACATTGTCAATGACGAAACAATAACAGGCCGAAGGGAATGAAAATCGTAATTGGAACGACGGCGCATTAATTGCCGTTTAATGTCAGTTACCTCTGGCGTGCGCGCGAATAGTTACAAGCTTATTTAGTCATATGGCATTTTGCGAACAATCGATCAAGCACGTGCGCGCAGTTCTCTAAGAGTTGCCATTATTTTTTAAAGTTCTTGCCGAGCATTAGAAACCAGGGCGCGCCTGGTTTTTAATCGGGGCCCTTCTGTGGTTTTGGCATGGCATGACCGATTAACAGGGAACAATAATTGGGACCATACCTGGACCCGACCAAATAACCTAATCGGCAATGATTGAGGATGTAACGCCGGATACAGGATATGGTTCCAGTCGGGCATGCCACGTTACAACTAGACACTAATGGTGTCCATGCCAGGGCCCCGCCAAATTTTTGTTGGAATGGTGTTCTTGTCGGGGTGCCTGGTCAGCCCGGATTCAATTTTTACTAGGGTATTTATAATGTTGATAACAAATATTATATAATACATAAATATTATTGTTTCATGTTAATTTTTGTTTCCATATAATAATCAGTAGAAAATAATTAAAGTTCATTAACGTCATAGTTTTCTATAAATTTTAAAGAAGACTATAAGCCTTAAAGGATAGGAATTAACAAGGATAGAATAAGCCCTGTTCATGGCCTGATCATGGCCTGATCACAACCTGATTAATATTCAGTAATATATTATTTGCCCGATCGGGACCATGTTAATCTCAGGTGTTACCCACCTGCATGCTGACCCTGATCTGGCTACCTTAACAGAGCCTGATCATAGCCTAATCACGCCGTGATCAATATTCAGTAATATATTATTTGCCCGATCGGGGGACCACGTTAATCCCAGACGTTACCCACCCACGTGCTGACCCTGATCTGGCTACCTTATCAGGGCAGATCAAGAAATACGGTTGCCCAATCCGTGCCACATTTTAGGCCGATTGAAATTTCTACCTTGGGTAGTAATATTTCACGAACAATCGATAAAGCATGTGCGCGCCGCTCTCCGAACGTAGTTATTATTTTTAAAGTTCCTGCCAGGTATTACAAAGATAGATCCATTATATGGTGCAAGAGCCGCGGCACAGTCACGAGATCCCACGGCAACAATAATTGCCATTTATCAGTGTATAGACGGGGAGCGCGCAAAGTAACGCATTATCAACGCCGCGCTTGAAACTTCTTTTTTCGTTATCGATGGCGGCGTACCTTCGGACAATTGAAAGAAAAAAAATAAAAATAAATAAATAAATAAATAAAAAAATTACGCTTTATCGCCCGCGAGTCGTATTTCCACATGTACGCGCCGCAGAATTAAACGTATTATCGAACGTCATTCACCTATCTGACAATAACTTGCGCGCGTTATTGTATGATAAGGTGGTGTATTGTAAAGTCGAGTCGTTTTGTAAAAAAATCGCCGCGATTTCGATTCAATGTCTTATTTATTTTGCGAAAGATGAATTTTTCGCCGCAAGACATTGATTGCAATTTTTTGCTCCATTTCTGAATTGTTCTTCCTTTTTTTGTTTCGTTTTATTTTATTTCTATTAAAGAGCAAATGTATACTAAGAGTAAAAGTTTTTAATTGCGTTTCAGATGTATATCTGTTTTTCAGTAAAAATTACGGTTTTTTAAAAGGAAAAATTTCTATTTTATCTATAAATATAACTTTTAAAAGCAGTTTATTTGCTTTTTTTAAAAAAAAAGTAATTTTTCTTTGAAAGATGGATGTACAAGTGAAACACAGTTGAATACGGTAATTCTTTTATGCCATATTTTTCTCAGCGTAATGACAATAAAGATTTAGCGCGCAATTTTTTTTTCTTTGACAAATATTGCACCTATTTCAATATGTCGCTTCGTGCGAAAGGAAGCTAACACAATCGATCTCCAAGTTTCGGGAATAACATCATAAAGATTAAGTGATAACACTTTATTGAATTTTGTAAAACGATCTACTAAAATCTGACAGTTTACAATTAGACCTTCCATATTCATAAAGCACCGTCTCGACATGTAACAACCTGTAAAGTTTGGCCCGCAAATTATAATTTAATTTACCACATTAATATGCATCAGTTTTTAGATTTTAATACACTTTTTCTAACTAACTTTACTTTACTATACAATAGTAAATCTTGTTACTTAAAATTGTTACATATACGTACATATGCCATGAAATATTATTATTATATAAAATAAAAATATTATTATAAAAACAGGAGGAATTGAAAATGCCAGATCTGGCCGAAGCTCGCAATGTCGAAGGCTGAAACGCAATAACGCGGGCAAGACTGAATGAATGGGTCAAAAGCGGCATTATCAACGGCGGCATCGCAGGCCGCCAGGACACGCCGCAGTCGCGGGCTAAACCAATTGGCTCCGTCTAATTACTTAAATTGGCGACGACGCCCGCTCTTCCGGATAAGCTGCGTGTACGCGGACGATCGATCGCCGGCGAAATTTCCGCGCCGTCGAGCGGACCCCGTTCGGTTCTTTGTTCTTTTGGCGCGGCACGGGGAAGCCGCCGTGCGCCAAGCGTTGACCTTTCCTTCTGGGCGACCATTTGTCGCGCGAGGCCGAGCAGGAAGGCACAGACGTATGCACGACGCACGGTCACGCGAGGCTCATCAATTCTGCGAATTCGGCAGCGCCAACCCGAGTGACATTAACGCGGAGGGGCGTCGGTGGGAGGGGGGGGGGGCAGATGGCGAGTCGAGGGGAGGGGGAGGATAGGACGGGACGGGATGTAGCGAGCGTTATCGAGTCGCCGGGAGAGAGCCGGACAGTGACCCGAAATAGGCTAGACTCCTCTCTCCCTTGGCTCGCTTCTTTTTCCCTCGGCGGCTACTCCCCCCCCTCCCCGCCCATCCCCCTGGATCGCGCGCGCTCTCCAGCAGTTTTATTTAAACCGCGCCGATGTTGTCAAACGCGCATTCTTGTCGCTAACTGTAACCGACGTGTGAGGTAAAGCACCGCGCCACCGGCGCCACCGCCGCGTAACAACGCAACAACCCACGCACGCACACCCACGCGCGGGGGTGCGCTCAAGTTATTCATACGTCATTGCATCCAAACACGCGGTACATCGGACAATCATTTTGTCCAACTTGCAATATCTCGAAAGTTCATCTCGTTCGAAGGCGCCCTTTTATCCAAGCTTCAACATTGTCAAAGCGTTAAACGATCCAAACGCCATTTCATCCAACATTTGTAGCATATAAAACTATCTTTATCCAATATAAAAACTTGATACAGCGTCCTGTTGATTCAAGCGTGCCTCTCATCTAAATTTCAAATTATCGAAGCATCAAATTACCCAAAAGGCATTTCATCCAACATTTGTATCATATAAAACTATCTTTATCCAATATAAAAACTTGATACAGCGTCCTGTTGATCCAAGAGTGCCTCTCATCTAAATTTCAAATTATCGAAGCATCAAATTATCCAAAAGGCATTTCATCCAACATTTGTAACATATAAAACTCTCTTTATCCAATATAAAAACTTGATACAGCGTCCTATTGATCCAAGCGTGCCTCTCATCTAAACTTCAAATTATCCAAAAGGCATTTCATCCAATATTCATAACATTGTAATACTTGTTTTATCCAACATAAAAACTTGCCACAGCGTTCTTTTCATCCAAACGAGCTTTTCTTTTGAACCTTCAATTATCAACGCGTTAATTTGTCCATGCGTCATTTCATCCAAAAATCATTTTACACACTTGTTTGGGCATATCTAATCAGCAAATAAAGGATGCACCTACATGGACAGAATTGTGTCCATCTTTTAATAACCGTCATAAGAATCTTGTATGCTCTGAAATGAACATTGAATGAAATGGTGTCTGGACAATGTGACGCTTTGATAATTTCAAGTTTTGATAAAATGCCAGTTTGGAGGAAATGAATTTTTGATAAATGCAAGGCACCGCAAGGATCAGTGTTTCCCGCTGGTCGACGAATTTGTCCCGGAAAATTTATATTCTTTTCGGAGGATTTTCCGCCGCTGGAACGTGTCGGATCTGATATTAAGTGCCGTCCAATGGTACTTTAATTAACTGGTTCAGGTCGATCCTTTGTTGGGGGAACACATGCGAGGGAGTAGCTCGCCGGACAAAGAACGCTGCGCGTCACTTTTGTCCGATAACCAAGTTAAGAAAAACTTGTCGGCATTAAGTGCCGCAGCAAAAGGATCGGACCGGGAGCGGGACGACTTTTTTTCTCTTATCCTTTTTTGCAACCGGGATAAGGATTTGTCTTTGGATTTGACAAACGGTCGCGATTAATTAAGGTTTGGCGGTTTTGGGGTGGAAGTGTATTCCCGGGGATAAGGGCTCGATGAACCGATACGGTGGAACCTTGGAAATCTTTTGGTACGGAAGAATGAAACATTTTACAAATTGAACATATAAAAGAGGAGATGTTTGTAAATATTTGGAAGGTTAAATTAATGCAACAAAAACAAAAATAACAATATTATACTTATTTACATCCAAATGGAGATAAATGCAAAACAAAAATAAAGTTCGTTAACACTTTGTACTTTGTAGACATCTCATTTTTCACTACCATAGAAATCTTTGTGCCTTGAAACTTTAGTGCTCATCATCTGCTACATTATTATCATTACTGTTATTTCTTAAAATGAACGTCAAGGAACTTGAGATATTAAATGCAAGTAACGGAAGCCCATTGCATGGATAAAATTTAAGATGCAAGCCCGGACGGCTGTGAAATTCCTACCCTTCTGAAAAAGAGTTTTTGTTATATAGGTACTTGGAGATTGTGGAACGAAAAACAAAATGATTCTCAACAATTGTACATTGCATAAATTATATAGCAAATTTTTCTTCCATAAAGGCACAAATCTTCATTCAAAATACTTGAAATTCCACGTCTCCCAACACTTTCGGTCTTCCTCTCGCTACATCCTTTGTCTTCGAAGTCAATTCTTCTACCTTTCAACTCACTCATCAAATATTTTAAAAACGTCGTCGAAAGATGTCTAACCTCACGATACCATCTCTGATATTGGACAATTGTTACCATAATTTAATGATTCTCATCATTTTGTGTCAAACAGCGGAGACTGATGAATGAAATTTCATGAATGAAATATGATGGGGCGGAAAGTGCTCTTATACATAGATGGAGTTTAAATTTTAATTGGCATAATATGATGCAAGTGGCAGGGCCACGTGTGGATCGACTTGATTAATTTGGCTTGACTAAAATTTGGAAGTTCCGCGGAAAGACGTGAACGACGCGGGAACAAAGGAAATTGTTTCTTCCGCCTGGCCTGTTTGCGACCAGTCGACGATGATAGGTCGAGACGCGGCATCGACGACCTCATGGAAGCTACACCCCGCATAACGCAAAATCGTATGCCGCATAACAAAACTGTACAGAAATTATGTGCAATTTAGCACACTGTAGCTTCCAGTGAAGCCACACCCCGCACTTTTGCTTTAAAAAAAAATAGGTTCCCGTTGTAGCCCAAAAATTATGCTTGCAGCACAAAAATAGCACATAAATAGCACATAATTCCTGTATAGTTTTTTTTCGATTTCGCGTTATGCGGGGTGTAGCTTCCATGAGGTACATCGACGTGCGAACGAGTCTGTTTGCGTTGAGGTCGAGAACATACGCCGATGCGAACAAAAATTGCGAACAATGCGCCATCGAGGGAAGTCCAGGGAAGTCGAGGGAAGTCCGGGGTGGCCGATAATTTATGGCACTGGAAAATGAAACGTTTTTAAAATACAAAATATAAACGAACGTTGTGTTTTCGTTTTGTGTTTACATCCATTTTTATGTCCTTTGGATGTAAACAGACAATATTATTGTTTCTATTTCGTTAATGTTTATGCCCTTTGGATGTAAACAAACAATATTATTGTTATTATTTCGTTAATATGACCTTCCAGATGTTTGCAAACATTATTTTTTTAAATGCTCAGTTTTAAAAACGTTTCATTCTTCGGTTCCACAATAATTTGGTATGCCCTGGAAAAAGGCTTCTGGGCGACGGAGGATGACAAAGACGAACAGGTGGAGAATCGATGTTTACGCCCTGCCAAAGGGAATACGAACGTGGCCCCGGATACTAATTTTGCGAAACCGAACGATTTGCGCCCGGGAAAACTGTCGGCCAAAATTACCAGATGTTAATTTATTATTCTGCCATCGGCTAATGAAAATTTGAGCCCCAATGCAGTTAGAATTTAAAGTTACCAGGATTTCACGAGTGACGCTGGCGAATGGGCAATTACTCACGTATTACCTACGTGTTATAGAATTATCGGAAAGTGATGTTTCAAGTTAACATTTTATTTTTATTAATAGTCAATTTATTAGTCGTAATGATGGTTACAATTTTCAAATTAGTAATGATAATTTATTATATAAATATTATTATTTCTATTATTATTCAATTTCACTTATATTTTACTAGACTAGACTAGTCTAGTAAAATATAAGCTTGTACGATAATTTGTTTACATTACACAAGTATATCTGGCGTTTACTTTAAACCCTAGTAAACATGAAACATGTATGGTCCATGTATATTTTAACCATTTCATGTAAGGAAGTAGAAAATTTTATATATGGACACATATGCGTCGATATAAAGTATGGCCATTTTTGTTTCAACTATTTTCCGCGTGCAATAATGCTAAATTTTTTTTCTATTAATAATATGTTTACGGGCATATTTATCAATGTTAGCAGAAAGCTTGATAAATTGAAGTGTGTAATTTGGATGGAAAGAAAGATTAATGCCGACGTATCTAACGCCGTTATTGATGAATAGCCAGGGAGCATATTTGTCAATAACAATAGAACGGCGAACGTATGTTCGATTCGTCATAAAATCGAAAATATTTTATTTCCCGTGCCAATATTTGTTCGCGGAGGCTATAAATATGTAACTGTCATTGTAGGAACTAAATTATATAATAGAAAATGCATTATCGCGCGCATAGAATGCAACGCAAAACTTGGGCTATTTTGCTCATTGTCACAGCACCTATTAGGTACATGGAAGTTATGCAGGATAATTGATTATTTTCTCGTTATTAAATTGTAAATGTAAATTACGTTTGCGCATTATAGCCATTCATTGCGTCACATTATAATCAATTAAACGTTTATTATAATGCACAGTATCGGTATTTTTTGCATATCTTATCAGCAATATCTCTTATCGTTAAATTCGTTGATACCCTTGAAGTTAATTTTAACGATATTAGCCCGATGTAAACATAAGAGTTTGGTTGTATTCCAATTGCAGTCAATAACTACCTTACACTGAGAGAAATTTGCTTAGTACGCCCAACTAAGAACTTCAAGTTATTGTCAAATAACTTGGGCTAAATGAATTTATACCTGGACAAATCAAAAACTATAGTTGCGCGAACTTATTCAATTGCAACTTACTTTTTTAGTTGGTTTTCTTGACAAATCATGTCATTTAGTTCGAGTAACTAATATTTCTTACTTGTGTTCAAATAAATTATTTAGTTGGTGTAGAAACAAAACAATCATTACGTTCAAGATTGTCAGTATTCAATATAACGTCTGCAAACAAAGAGCCTAGAGTTACTGTTTTCGTTTTTCATGGGTTACTTTCGCGGATTAAATTAACCCGCGTGGAAAAAACATTGTGGCAGAGTCTATGGCAGCACTGTGGCTAAGACTGTGGCATGCGGGAGCCCACAGTCTTGGCCACAATAAGCCACACATGTTGCCGCAATGGATCGACTGTGGGATGTGGCCAGGAGCCACAGTCGAGCCATAGTGGCTAACAAAGCATTTCTATATAAAAAAAATTTACTTTAATCCCACCTTGATTTGAACTCCCGACCTACAATTTATAAGTCACATGTCTTACCACTCGGCCATTCACGACCTCTGTTGATCAGTATTACGGTTCTCAAAGACTATCAGCCTTATAGT